>JAUTBV010100654.1:0-15988 GCA_032361325.1 Lepetodrilus fucensis | reverse complement strand
CTGGTACTGACAAGACCAAGGATGATAACTGCATTGCCACTCTACAGTCAGTGCATCCTATCAATATCGCGTCAGATGCCGGGCCCCCTGGGCGGGATTTGAACCTGGAACCTTTGGCTCCGAAGTCCAACAATCAACCACTGCGCTACATCCCGCCCCGGATGTTTTACGACAAACAGTGTCCTACATGTATATGTACTAGTATATACACGAGAAATATAAGTAGTCTCTGGTACCTGCATGGGGGTGCTCTTGGCGGCTATGGATGTGAATCCTACGATGTCACTGAAGTAGATAGACACGTTCTCGTACTGCTCGGGGATCACAGGCATGTTCTGCTTCAGTCTCTCAGCCACAGACCTGAGTACAACAGGCAGTACACACTATATACACACTAGTACTAATATACATACAGCAGGATGGAATTATGATCGTATCGTATTCACTGTAGGAATAATAACTCTACAGAGCTAACGTTTTTGTTATTCATATATCCGACGTTAAATAAAGATTCTTCTTATTGAATTTGTAAAATGAAGAAGCCGAAGCTTTCCCGTTGTCTCTCTCTCCCCTTCGCCCATCTGTCTCTCTCTCCTCTCCCTCCTCTCTCTCCTCTCGCTCTCTCTCCATCTAGCTCATCTATCTCCCATCTATATACCCTCTCGCTCTCCTCTATCTCTCATTATCTCTCTCTCTCTCTCTCTCTCTCTCGCTCTCTTTGTATCAGATCTGCGTACATCATCAGCCTAGAACTAGAAGTCTACACCTGTATGACCCACCTGGGCAGCATCCTCAGTAGCAGGTTCTCCGTCATCTTCTTCTCCAGCGTCAGTTCCTGTGTCCGCTCAGCCACCTGCATCTCCAGGTTAATGGCGTACTTCTCCATCATTGCCAGCATGTTGTCGAATATGTTGTTCTTCCTGGATGAACACAAGAAATATCACTTATAGTTCCAACTAGCACATTTGAACAAAATTACATAACATACTGGACTAATACTTCAGAAGAGAATATCGCATCATTGATTCGTCTCACTCGTAAATTTCTCCTTAGTTGACAGATTATTAAATGCATCTAAATACAAGTGATTTGCCAGTATTATGGACAAACAAGCCACGTAATTACTCAGGAGAATTAATGACATCACGACATGGGCATTCCTGCACTACAGTTAAACTTTTACACAGAAGAACGTACAGTCCTTGGTGCATGTCGCGGAGCTTCTGCTTGATGGCCTTGAAGTCAGGTCTGGACTCGGGGTTCTCCGCCCAGCACTCCTTCATGCACTGAGTGACGTACGGGGGGCAGGTCAGGTAGCCTGTCGGGGGGCGGAACGGATCCTGCACGTCGTACTGGCGTACTCTCTGTACAATGTCTGCAAACACAAGGGCAACATGGCAGGGCAACATGGCAGGGAAACATGGCAGGGCAACTGGCAAGTATTAAAATATATTGACATAAATTACTCTGATAGTTTGATAACAGATTATAATCTCGAATGATTGCAGCTAATGCTTTTAATGCTGGTTTATATTTCAACATCACTGCGCTATTGGACATCTCTGATTGCCTCCATTTTAGGTTAAGTTAATCAGGATGCCTGCTGCAGAATATCATCCGACGGGCTCTTTTACAATAATGTATTTCACAATCAGCAACATTAGTGGTCGAGTATAAGAATCAGCTGAAGACGTAGTGATAGCACACACACAGAAGTCTGGAATAGCGGTAGATGCTATGTCTGCGTGTAGTAGTAGATTGTACCTTTAACAGGCATGTCGATGCCTCCCCACGGACCTTCCCTGCTGTGTATGTCGTACAGGATGAGAGCGAAGGAGTAGACATCACCTTTCTGGGTCCCGCGGGCCTCATGGTTTCCCTCACGCAGCAATTCTGGGGCCTTCCATTTCAACCCTATTCAGTACAGTCGAAAATGAAATATTCAAAAATATGAAACGTAACTTCGACATTTTGCCTCTCTGGTAATGAAATATTTGGTAAATGTTTACAAAACTACTTTAAAGATGTGAATGCGGTGCGGTTAGGAAGACATGGCGTTAAATGCACTTGCTTCTTAGAAACACCTAAATCTCATGAGGTATGCTCTATACACCAAGCGAAGAGCCGCAGTGTATGAACAAGCACTGAGTCTGTGTCTCAAGGATGCTCTTGAATTATCGTGGAGTAGTTACCACAGACAGCTCACTTCATACAAGGACAACACCACCAGGGATGCGTTCAAGGTGACATAGGCTTCTGAGCGGCTTACTAAACTAGCCACCGTCTAAAGAGTCTCATGAAGCGTACATGGGACAAGGAAGCGGTTTAGCTCAGCGGCTTACTCAGCCCCGTGCTGTTTGAACGCACCCCTGGTACAAGACAAGCTGGAACACGAGACAAGCTGGAACACGAGACAAGCTGGAACACTAGACAAGCTGGAACACGAGACAAGCTGGAACACGAGACAAGCTGGAACACGAGACAAGCCGGAACACGAGACAAGCCGGAACACGAGACAAGTTAGAACACGAGACAAGCTGGAACACGAGACAAGCTGGAACACGAGACAAGCTGGAACACGAGACAAGCTGGAACACGAGACAAGCTGGAACACCCTGTGTATACTGACTATTGTAGTGCTTGTTCTCGTCCTTCACCGACTGGCTGGACGAGTGCAGGTAGTGGAGGCCAAAGTCTGCTATCTGAAGAACCCAGCGACTGTCCACCAGACAGTTACTTGACTTGAGGTTGCCGTGAGAGATGATGCGACTGTCGTGAATGTACGTCATGCCCTGGGAACAGAGCAGTGGTTTAGTCAATCATGTGGCATAGTATGTAGATGCCTCTGCATATTACAATAGTGATACATTCATGATAAATCATCCATAAAATCATGATAATCGTTTTCAAACTACACAGAGTTGTATTATTACTCCAATGTTTGGTTCGGTGTTGAACAATATAATATTATAATACATCTGCAATGCGATGAATGAGTTACATTATTTGTCTCAAAAGTGGCCTATAAGACAATTCCTAGAGTATGGAAGTATGACTGTATGTATAGGGTTGTGATATTCGGGATGGATTCATGAACGCTTCAAATAATAGAATATGTAAGCACAAATAATCATAATGATGAATGGCAAACGATAACAATTAAAAAAGCCATGTCTAATAAGAAAGATTGTTGCTGTAATACAATAAGAGGTCAACTGTTTTTTGTTAATTACCTTAATTAGATCAGCTAATAGAGACGACACGAACATATCATCCAATGGTGAATCTTTATTTTGAATGATATCCTGAAATATAAATCTTTATGTCAGCTAATAATATAATATCTATGCAGCACACAAACTACACATCACTTAGCTCTCTGTATTACAACTCGACATTTCACTCTTGGTTATATAGTTAGTACGTGTTACGGCGTAGCTCACTTTGTCTTTGATGACTGATATATTTTCTCCTTTGGATTAATTTGGACCTCCTAATTGGCACTAGTGCGTAGTTAGCGATCATAAATATATATTAAATTGACACGAGGATGGAATTAGGAATTGTATGTTATACCGGTAGATGTACACTTGGATTGAGAAACGAGCCAATTATCAGTGAGGAGCCTATAGCTAGGAACAGATAGCGCCAATGTGATGTGGATAACGGAACCCGAGAGCGTGGAAGGTATAATAAACACGCCGGTGCACGTATTGCAAGATATATAGTATCCATTGCACGCAAGACAGGTTGTTTCTACTAGATCTATACACGAGTGAGAATTCTACACAGTATCTAAAGGAGATTACTACTAATTAGGTTACATACAGAAAACATTCTCCACGACAAATCAGAACAGTCGAAAGCCTACATCTGACTTTAAAGTCAGAATTGCTAATCATTACTAATACACAACATTGGGTAGATGACTAGGAGACTTATTGTGATTAAGTGAAAATATAACTGCCTGGTACGTGAGTGATCTGCAATCAGCGGCGTGTAATGTGCATTGACATCCAACACAGTTGGAAATAACGCTAGAATCAATTTCGTCTAGGTGGCGTCTCTCAAGTGATATATTGCGTCTTCTAAAGTGAGTAGTTATTCTGCATCAACATAGATCTATCTGACACATCCACATAGCTGGCATACTTACGTGAAGACTTTTCCTGGTACAGAACTGGCAGGCGATGTAGATTTGCGGGGTCTCGATACACGCGCCTACAAAGCGGTTGATGTTCTCGTGACTCAGCTCCTTCCGCATCTGCAGCTGTTTCTTCAGACCTCGCGTGATCTCCAGGGTCTTCTTGGTCACCTGCTTGATGACAACCTGGGTGCCGCGGTACATGCCCAGGGTGAAGTCCGGCTCTGTCCGGGGGGCGGGATCTGGGTCCCACAGTTCCTCCAGTTCTCCGTTCCTAGGCAACAGCAGTGTTGTCCATCTGTGGTATAGCTTCTGTTGGCAATGAGAATGGAAAAAGGTTCACAAGAAACTACGTCCGATTTGTTGGCACTATCCTATTGCCGACTGTTGTACCACCTCATCATGGAAATACAGGCCAGTATGACTACGCCTAACCTCCGTCAAATATAAATAGCCTGGAGTTCGAGGATGGTACCACTTATGTACTAATTATAATCTGGAATATTGATTGATATTGGTTGGTTGGTTAAGAAAACAGCGTAGTGTATACGTATGCTATTTGACGGCATTGCTTACCGGTTTTCTGTCCGTGACGGCGTCGTCTTCATCTAAGAAGGTAATCTCACTTCTGTTGATCTTCCAGAGAAGTCTGTCCAGCTTCTGCTCGTATAGATAATGTCTGAAATAGGAAGTTGACATGCACATACAACGCATAGTAACCTTGGCAAGCGGAAATGGAAAAGGAAGGAAAGCGAGATGAGAGAGAGAGAGAGGGGAGGAGAGACAGATAGATAGATAGATAGATATATATATAGATAGATAGATAGATCGATAGATGGATAGATAGATAGATAGATATATAGATAGATAGATAGATAGATAGATAGATAGATAGATAGATTAGATAGATAGATAGATAGATAGATAGATAGATAGATAGATATATAGATAGATCGATGGAGATAGAAATAGAGACATACAGAGAAAGAAAGAGATATAGAGAGAGACAGAGAGAGAGAGAGAGAGAGAGAGAGAGAGAGAGAGAGAGAGTGAGAGAAGGGACAGACAGACAGACAGACAGGCACATTGGCAGACAGAGACAAACAGACAGAGACAGAGAATCAGATAAAATGGTTATTTATCTATAAAATTACGTACTACTAGAAGCTATTAATATGTATTGAATACAATATGCCATATTATATATGTGGCTTTTTGACCGAAATACTGTGTCACGATGGTTCATTAACATTCTTCGCAGTTATTTTCAAAACAGATACAGAACTTCATATGACGTGGGTGTAGGTGTGAGTACAAGACTGCCACGTTACGGTTTTTGAGCTTCCACAGTTCCACGGAAAAGGATTAACTGCCAATCCTCACTTTATCAAACTGACAGAATTAATTTCCCAGAGACTCCAAACTGTCTCCAAGGCGAACTCGGTTGCATCTTGAGATTTAAATCTGACATCCCTGTCAATTGTTCAAGACTCTCTTCAGGTATAATCGACATTAAATCCCTGATAGTGCAGTCTGGCATAGGTACAAGTAATGTAAGATATTTACCTGAAAGCTAGAATAAGAGCGATGATAACTGCCACGGCTACGATAATACAGACGATAACAACAGTACGATCTGCAAGGTAATCAGAATCATTCTTATGACAATATCAATCATAAAACATGTATATACATGTAACAGGGGTGGATATAACGAGCGGTACAAGGAGCTGCGCCTAGTGTGATGGTTATATAGGCATTCCAGTAAATCTACAATTTTAGTTTAGTTCGACCCCATTAAATACGATGAACAGTGCGGTTATCAACTTTGGCTTATTGTCAGTACCAGTCGGTGTACGAAGGTTTACACCAACAGTCAACGCCACGGTTGTTGCTATATGTGAAATCATCTTGAAAGCGAATCTGACAATAGCACCTCATATTATTTCCGCCCCCTCTCTCTCTCTCTCTCTCTCTCTCTCTCTCTCTCTCTCTATCTGTCTCTCACAAACAAACATACACACATACACACCAATGAAAAACAACATACATTTAGGAATGTTTGGTAAATTACACTAATTGATGTTTATGTGTTTCCTATGTCTAAGAGTCAAGTACAAATGTCCCAAATGGTAGACTAGCATGGCTTGGTTTCTCGAGTGGATACATATACATATGTTTATACTAGAGGCTCGCACAGTTAATTGAGCGGTATACGACGTCTACCTAGCTGTGTTTGACACTTCTCGTTCCTGAAGCCACATTTGGGTTCACTGAGAGGAACCGAGCCCCCTGTCCACGCGATCTTGTTGGTGTCGTCAGGATGAAACAACTGTGTCAAGTAGAACGTCATCAATTATAAACTTCATCTGTACACCGAGAGTAGGCCTACTAGTGATGCCAATGACAGATTGTGTAATTTAGTGTAGTAACATGTGGACTTGTAGAAGGGTGATCCTAATTTTAAAATTACTTAAACATTTTCATAAACATTGAAGATCTATATGCATCATCTATAATAATCAATACATCTTGGTCTTTCAAACATAATCAAAGTAGATATTATTGCTGTAATGTAAAGCCCATACTACATCTGAGGTTAACGGTTGAAGTTGAGGAAAACCGGCACAGTATTGTAGCAGTTCTGTCAAGGGTGGACGTGTTCACTCACTATATCACTGGAATTTCCGTTTGATTTGACAAACATCCCGACGGTTATCATGCGTTCTTGTGGCTTTCCATTCTCCACTGCCATACTCCAGAGTGTGTAGTTCCCCTCGTTGTAGCCGATCTCATCAATATACATGTCCAACCCAGAAACACCTGCAAATACAGCAACACGTGAACACTACGTCATCGTTCTGAGATCTCATACAGAAAGGCATCATCCTGTATTTGTCCTCTGACTATGTGGCATATTATATCATCGCATACAGAAAAGTAAAGATCATGATCACACATGATTTAATGAACAGCGTACTGTGGTATGTGGTATATTCCCAAACAGGTATACTAGTATTCATTAACTCTGATGTACACCGCGGTATATAGTGTTTCTCGAACATGTTTTTAAATTGGGATTTAGAGCCGCTGTCACTTATATCAGGGCTTGTCAGTTGAGGGAAGGAGGAAACCGTCAACATCCGTAGTGCTGGGTGTTGACTGACAGAGCAATGCTGATTAGTGCACTGCCATGGTGCCGACAGCAAGTTCCTCTAACTAGTACTCACTCTGGTAGGTCAAGTTCCTCTAACTAGTACTCACTCTGGTAGGTCATGTTCCTCTAACTAGTACTCACTCTGGTAGGTCAAGTTTCTCATCTGCTCCACGACCTGTGAGGCGTTGTTAACGTCGCCGCTGTTGTTGGCGACCCTCACCACGGCGTTGAGGTAAAGTTTGACTGCGTCATAAAGGTATGCTGCCTTGATTTTTGTTGGGGGCTGTGTACAACAAAATATTTCAACATTCATTTTAAGCATAATAAAGATTTCTGGTGTTTTCTTTTTTGTTTGCTTTCTGTGAACAATGACCAGATCCCACACATTCAATATTATACATCTATATATTATATATTAGCAATAACATGCCTTTTAGCTCAACAGAAGAATGTCTAGATTAAGTCATTTATTTACTATAAATAATCAAAATAAATTTTCAAACGTGCCCTTGTTAATATTTATTGAACGTAAAACAATTATTAAACCTGGTTAATGGTATTGCTTCAACAGGAATTGAAGACGTTCTTGACTTTACAGTGAACATACCACGGCGGTTGACGACTACTCACATTGACAGGAAGTGCAGGTGGCGCCATTGATACCTACCGTATATCCGGGTATGACCGGAAGGTTGATGGGATCACGGATGTTCCTCTCGTAGATGGCCTGACCCGCCTCCTCCCATTTCACGTAGCTGCTGCTAAGTCGAGTCAGAACCACCACATTTCGGAAAGCGTTCAGTCGCTCCATATTCAGTGGATTTTTCTCTGCAAAAGCAATTGAAATCTGATGCGCATTCTTTATGGCCACACAACGTGGCTTTCTTTTACCAATAATGTGTTAGAGTAAATACGTTATAATATCGTTCATTATTAGTATATCGATATAACTTTCCAACCTACCTGCTGATATTTTATCAAAATGATACCATGAAGACTAAATCAATAGTAAGAAAACTAAATTAGTTCTGTTTCATTCCCTTGATTTCCGATTATTCGTAATCGCAAACGCTGTCTATGCGTATATGCTCTCAGTGGTGAAGGTTTCGTGAAATGATAAACACGGTTGCTTTATCTACAATGCACGTTACAAAACATGTACATAAATGTAAGCTCGAGACAGTAATGACCCCATCAGCAGTGTATACATGTGCAGTTTGCTCTATTATACCACTATTAGATTGATATTGCTCGCATACAAATACTGCCTCTATGAGAGAAACATCCGTGATCCAATCACCGAACAAGGATAAAGTATTTCCACAGAAGTATAACTCTAGACAAGGTATTTACTTCTGTCCAGCCAAACCACTTCACCAAGGTAATGCTCACATACATTGTTAGGATAGCCAGTGGTCACCAACAAGGGTAAGATATGTCCATAGAAGTACAACTCCAGACATATTACTGTCCAGCTATTACTTCTGTCCAGCCAAACGACTTCACCCACTTAATGGAATATACCCCCCACAATCAACGACTGATACACAAACATTAGTTCAGATTATACGTCCACGATCCTGTGAGTAAAGCCGACCTTCAATGATGTTCCTGAAGTATCTGGAATGTCTGTGTTTGTGGACATTCCGTTCGAAGTCCGTGGCGATGACTGCATAGTCTCCACTGAGGCTGAGGTTCTTCATGGCCACCAGGAACTCGATGAGGTTTCCATAGGCTCCCAGGAACACGTACACTGAAACAACCAAGCAGGAGGTGGACGTAGAACAGCATACCTAAACACATGACACCGACATTTCTTGCAGAAATCAGAGCTACGTGAATGTATTCAATAAAATACCGATATTATAGAACTTGGCCAGTGATGTGAGACTACTGTTGTATTTAGGTAAATAGGTCGGTACTGGATTCAATGGTGAGTAGTATATGGCATTGTAAACTGGAATCAGCCTACGGGTGTTCACAGCTGCATAACGCCTCAAACAGGCCGTTTCCGCGACAGTCATTGGTTCCTGCAGGCAGCGAGGCTCTTCGTAGACCACGGCAACTGTACTTAAAGATGTTCCGGTCCCCTATCCACAGAGCTAACGTATCTTTATCATCGATCGCAAGGTAGGAAAGATAAGATAGTTTTGTGGATCTGTGGGCCAGACATCCATGTTCTCACCTCTGGTGGCCTTGTAGGTCTCGCGCACCATGTCCCGGTAGATCTCCTTGTCCGTGGCAGGTGAGTGCTGGTTGTTGGCGTCGTACGCCTTTTCGTGGTTGATGCGGATGCCCGGCTCTGTGATGTTCCTCAGGATGCGGACGGCCTCCTTCCACATGTCCGAGCTGCCTCTGATGATGGTGTAGGACGTCCAGTTGTTGTGGAGAATAAAGGAACGGATGAAGAACGCCACCTTGATGTCGGAGGGCTGAGTGCTGACCACCCAGTACTTCTTCATATTGGTGTGCTCGGCCGTGTACACGCAGTCCTGGGGGAGAGAGTCATGGCGTGAGAGACGGCTACAGGAGGAAGCACGGGACACGTGAATACACATATACACATATAATCTAAGGAATATATTCAAATAATACTGGATGTTGGAGCCATGTATTATTTACGAAAATAGTCAAAGATAACTTATACCTTGATCCTTACCAAACGAATAGCTATTATCTGAAATAATACTAGGAGAAATAATTAACTAATAATTTAGTTATTGTACCACTATCGGTGTAGTATTAGAGAAATGAAGTTAAAAAGAGGCAGAGAAGACGATGGGAAGAGAGAGATGCAATGCAATGACATCATCGAATTCTCCGTCAAGATGTCAAATAATACTGGATGTTGAAGACGATGGGAAAAGAGAGATATCATCGAACCCTCCGTCAAGATGTAGTCATAATGGCATGTGTTTGGAGGATTACGACACAACTCACGTATGCCAGGAAGGGGACGCCCAGCGCGGTGGCTACTGGAGCTACACAAGAGCAGTAGTGGTCGGGTCCAAAGAACGCCGTGGCATTGGTAACCTTCGCGACGTCTATCATCTCCTTGAACCCTTTCACTTCGTCATTGTTCGGCACATCCCGTATCTCGTGCTTGACTGTGATGTTGAACTCTGACAGAAGTGGTCCGTACTTCTCCAGTGCCAGGAAGAAGCCTCCTCCGACATGTTTGAAGTCTCCAGACCTGTTGCCAGAGAAGTAGGCGAGTGTGATGCTCGGGTGTGCACTGCAGGGCCGTGACGACATCAGGTACACCGTCAGCGTCATCAACGTCGCCAGGACGATGTGTGGCTGGAGTTTCTGCATGGTTCTGGTGTCAGATGTGTCCTGATGTGTCCTGGTGTCAGATGTGTGCTGGTGTCAGATGTGTCCTGGTGTCAGATGTGTCCTGGTGTCAGATGTCAGATGTGTCCTGGTGTCAGATGTGTCCTGGTGTTTCACGCATCATGTCTCTCAGGATCTGCACTGCGCTGCAATGATATAATATAATGCTAAATGACAATCTATTTCTGAAATGTGTGTACCACAGTTAAAATAAATTCAAGTGCTATAGACTATTGCATAGTGCACATTTTCCACTAACATTTGTAACAAAGCTTTCACTATCATAATAAAACTATTATCAATTAAAATAGGCTGAAAAGAAAATTGACGCCGACGTGAAACGTGAGAATACTCGTGTGACTTGTATTACTAACAACGTGACTCAACTCATAAAACCTTTCAACACAAGCAGTAAAAACTCGTGATTCGTGGATCATACTTGTGTAACTAAGTAGTGTTTATCACTGGATAATGGATGTCTGTGCATCTATGTTCGCTATTATATCGTATTGGTGTTTGTAATCAGCAGAGTGGCATTGTTTACTTTATCTTTGCCTGCACGTTGTGTGGAATAATAATTAGTGGTTAAACTTTCTGAAAATACTTCTAAATTTGTCATGTAATATGAAATCACCGTATTTTCGTAATTTTCACATATTATCATATTTCCAAAACTACGATTCAGGCAGTTCTGTTGCGGTTAAAATTGGTGAACATATATTCCATATATAGATGACTATAGCCACCGACCACCAGCCAACGAGCCACAGTTGTATTCTGTAGGAACTATTATGTCGTCTTTTTCTTGTGTAGCTTAATATTGTTTTGAATTTATTTTCCTCAAAATGTGTCGTATATTGTAAAATGTTTTAACATCTCATGTAGAGCTACTGTGCTTTTCTACCATCCGTTACATGCATAATTCATTTCCTCGGGGGATATACGGAACAACAGTATTTACTCCAACAAGCTTGGAGATGCCGTCAAAACTGATCATCTTATGTTGTAGAAAAACAATGTGTAATAGGATTTACGCAGTTAAGAGACATGTTGATATTTACTGCATTCCCCTGTCTCTGGTGTTTAGGTAGTGTGCAGCGTGGTACCAGTATCTCCCAGTCTCCAGTGTGTAGTCTCTTCCTGCAGCATCTGTCAGACCTCCGCCGGATAGTCGCACTTACATCTCTCTGTCTTGCCCGCTTAATCTCGGCCACCCTATACTGACAACACTTGACATCGGTGAGCTTATGTTATGTTTGTTTAAGGTCTGACCATCGGTGATTCGGAAGTCAGACTGCACTCCGGTAAATGCATGCAAGTGTTGATGCTTGGCTGGCCATAACCGTGGGTCCTTCAACACTGCCTTGGCCGTCATCATGTTCAGACAGTCAGACGGCTGTAGGAAGGCTTCCACTAGTGCTAATGAGAGTCGTGTATAGATGGGCATGAACAAGAGTCGGTTCCAAGTGATACTAAATGAACACAGACGCTTTTGTCTTAATGTTGAGAGGCTTAATTATTATTAGAGATGGTATAGTGGAAAGATGAAACACATGAAGGGATAGGTTCTACTTGTTGGACTACAGTACTAAAATACACATTGGCTTTCTGTCGGAGTGCATGGCGACAGTATTCGTTGGAAGTAGTAAACAGAATCAGTATTTTCCCATCATGTCTTCACTCAGACATCAGTAACCACCAATGAACGTGTTTATAAGCGCTCATACCCGCTGATTTAGTCTGACAAATCAACATGACCAGGAACTTGTCTGAACGCTTACAGATTGTAGAGATCAGCTGTGTGGATAAGTCACATTGTAAGCTGGTACAGCATTGCTACACGTCCACGAGTCTGTGGAAGTCACGTATTCAGGTGGAGCCCCGGACAGGGGACTGTCTGTAACTGACCCACGGGAGTTGAGAAGGGAAATGAGTGTCAAATTATCCATTAATCCGGTTAATATTGTAATGGTATGAGCACGCTTTCAAGCGTGGATTTGGCGCAAGAAAGTGTCCACTCAGATTATTTTGATACTTTAATAAATTGAAAAATGCAGTGAACGAAAAACATGTTGGTGCGTTCTTGTTGGGTGATGCCATCTTAAGACGTGGTCATGGTACTATAGAAAATAACATACCTAGCTCACACCCACTGAGACCATGCAAGCTTCGAGGTTACGAAACATTTGTTTGTACGTAGGACTTCATGGTCAAGTCATATTTTGCATTCAAATCCCAATACCAGATACACATAACGTTGAGCATGAAATCGTAATACTAAAAAGTGTTGTTACCTTGGAACCATCTATAGCACTACAGTACGACACCCACGTGTGTTTATGAAGTGTTATCTCTGTGCACACAAACACGCAGACACACACTTACACGTATGGCTTGACAGTCTCCTCTAAGATGGGCGTGATCTAATGAGGTTAATGCGTAGAACAAGCAATGTCTAACCTCAATTTGTATGCAGTCCTAGTACTCTACTATCCAATTACAGTCAGGAAATGTTGTTAGTAAACTCACAGTAACACTAGACTAACTGCAGGCTATGACCTTCTAGCAGTCACACACACGCGCACACACACACACACACACACACACACACACACATGTCAAGACGTTCTCGTCGCCTTAGCAATAATTCCTGTACTTATTAATAAAGGTGAGGATATTTAATAATACAGGTGACAGCTGAAGCATTCAACAATGCATTCTATGAAATATCAATAATGTTCTTAATATTGATTAAATCATATTTATCCATGAAGTAATTAATATAGTAATAGCATTATAGTATGCATTTTATAATTAGAAACACGTCAAGCCTACACGAGCCACGAAATACTTGTCTTACAGCTAAATTGAGTACTTTAGTCATCACCATCAACAGTTTATAAGTACCGGTATATCCACACTTGCATGTAATAACGTACAAATGCCAACATGTGAATGAGAATGCTAAGAACAGTAAAAAACAACTAGTTGAAATAAACTAAATGGACTTTCAGGGACAGTATTTAAGCTGGTACGCGTGTCTTTGACTGGACTACTTGAACATGATTGATTTTCACTTCAGCTTCTGGTTGAAGTATACCAAGTTTGACAGTGTGAAAAACCCAAGTGTCTGACAAGATTAGGACAAGAAGTAGCGGAAAGTGTCTCAATTTATCATGAAAGTAGCCATTGACGTTATCTGGTTGCGTGTGACAAAACGTGGCCATAATGGGTCTGGTTAAGAGCTACCTTATGCTCTTAGTACTCAGCACAATCCGCGCCTTGTCCCGTCTTTCTCTCCTGTGTTTAGTAATAGTTTTGAGGTATTTATTTAATTGTAAATGTAAGTTGTCATGATGTCTGGGTCCGTATGACGGTGCCGAGATCAACTGACAACCGGGAAATTGCCGGGGAAATGTCCAGGAGGGGGAGAATGAGAGGGGAGGATGGCGTAATACTATTTTAACGTCGGACTTTACGACCAAATAATACAAGAGCAAATACAATATTAGCAGAACAAATGAAAGGATGTTTTTTACTTATTGTACGACCATTACAGGTATAGTCAAATAGTGTTGACTGTTGACACATTACAAAAGGTTCGCAGATAACTGTTTTCAGTGACGGGGCGTGATTGCAGTGATAAATAGTGCCGAACTTTAGGGTCTAACTAAAGGTGGTGTTCAACACTCCTCGTTTTACAATCTTGCGAACGTAAGCCAACGGATAATTTAAAATTTATTTCAGTTTTTATCCAGTTGTTTTGACATGTGCATAATTTGACATTGATATATTTTCGACACACAATCGACACAGAATTATTGTACATGAAAATGTTGCGAACAGATTTTGAACATAACATTCTCAAGTCTCCCACGGGTTACGTGACCAGACACTATTTATAATTATTACAAGTTTATTAATAGCGTGGGACTACGTATGGCAATTGCGAGAGCTGGTGCTTAGGTCTCATCTGTCTCCATCAGGCGCTGTCAATGAAAGAGACCTTAGCGAGCAATAGCATTTCTATCCGAGCAACACAGTTCCAGGAATAATAGCGTGTGAAGCAATATGTCCTAGTTGATGTTGTGTGATACTGGCGTATTGACTGTGATTTATTGTTGTAGATATTGGCATTTATTACTGATGGATCTGTATGTGGCCTATTGAACCACATTAAATATCCTTCCTGGTGTGGCTCAGTTTTAGTCAACGTAATTGTCGCAAATGATACATACTATATAGACGAAACACGACCACTGCCGATCCTGGGATTCGAACCCGAGTTGTTGGATTGCGAATCCAACGCTCTACCGATTGAGCCAAAACCGAGACCAGCATGAGCAGATTATATCACACCCGGCTACATAAATAGTAACCGTAACAAAACAGTGCTCTTCTTTAAGTTTCACACATTCCCAATGTCATTGAGGTATGTCATGTAGTGAAACCGTATCCTCCTAACAGAATAGTATTACGTTCGCGATTACATGCATGAGGGTCAAATTGATCATGAAGGATTTAGGAATATCAGACTTACTGTCATAAAGGTTGGCAACAGTTTACCATGATCTACATAATAAAATCAGTTATCTTCCTATACATACAATGCTGTGTCTGTAGGGAGTAATTCTACAAGTCTTTTAATGTATATCAATTGCCGTTGGTGCGTGTGTGGTGTCAAACACCGGATGACATTGGCAGTAATGTCACGCTATTCTTCAAGACAAGCGCGTGCCCGATCGCGTTGGCTGACCGGTTTGCATATATAAAAATTGACCCAAAGATGTTCCATACGGTTCATTTCGAGTTTAAAATAAACCAGTTTGTTCATGTAGGTCAGAAATGTCTAAGCAAGTATTTTTGTATGGCACACTGTCGTGTTAGAATAATTTGCCATCAACCTAGTTTTCCTCTTGCTATACATATCGCCCGAAGCATGACAATTCCTCCACCAGATGCCTGATCATGAGCGTCTTGAAGACAATTGGCAGCTAATCGTTCCCCTCGGCTACTGTACACTGTGAGCTGACCATCACCTCCATACAGCCATAGTCAGCGTTCTGTCCGTGTCAGGAACGTCCTCCTATGACACACAGACATAGTCAGCGTTCTGTCCGTGTCAGAACCGTCCTCCTATGACACACAGACATAGTCAGCGTTCTGTCCGTGTCAGAACCGTCCTCCTATGACACACAGACATAGCCAGCGTTCTGTCCGTGTCAGAACCGTCCTCCTATGACACACAGACATAGCCAGCGTTCTGTCCGTGTCAGGACCGTCCTCCTATGACACACAGACATAGTCAGCGTTCTGTCCGTGTCAGAACCGTCCTCCTATGACACACAGACATA
>JAUTBV010100643.1:0-15988 GCA_032361325.1 Lepetodrilus fucensis | reverse complement strand
AACATTGTCGGAACCAGGAAGCAATCTCGGTGTTTTCACTTGGAAGATATTCTACATTTGGATTTTAGGAAGTCTTCATAATATATTAAGGTAATCTGGTAGTTACATTATATTATTAATGTTAAATCGAAGTCTATATCATGTGGACAGCCAGCCAAATCTGCCAATGTAAATGTTACAGACTATTCTAAAGTCATTATACAGAGTATCATGTACAGTATGTGTATTCGTTGATATAACGCAGGTATGATAACGCAGGTGGCATGTCATGGACCCCCAACTTCAGTGTTATATCGAGGGAGCACAACGTAGAGTGATGTCCTTACCCTTCCCATCTCCTGTGCTTTGTTCTTGGTGGTGTGGTAGCCGTACCCCATGTTGGAGTATCCGAACGACACACTGGCGTTGGGACTCAGATAGATGCCCTTACCAAAGGCTGCCCCGTTCAGCTGCATGCATGCGAGACAACCGTGATAAAATAGATCCAGGAATACAGAACAAGGCACACTTCTATAAAGCTCTCGGGGGTCCTCTATGAAACCATAACCCTCCATAGCTATAAAACAAGATCCCTTTCGAGAGTGTTATGATCTGTGGGTGGTTACAGGAGCTTCATGATATGTTGTCCAGAACAGGAAGTGGGGATTTAGAGCACGGGGATTTAGAGCACAGTGACCATGGATATAGACAGAGGGCATAGTCATTAACACAGCCAGAGACATAGATATCTAGACATAGGAAATATAGGACTAGCCTTAGGTGAGCATAGGCTTGGATTTAGACTAATACATGTCATAGATACTTATTTAAATAACATTGAATCTGAATTCTGGTCAAAGGGAAACAACTCCTGTTCAACATAGAACAAGGTGTTTGTAAAACTGCCCTTGTTGGCATCCCCATGCCTTGATATTTAACCCTTATATGGCTGAGTGTGAGTGAGGCGATGTGTGTACGTGCGTCTACCTGCTTGTTTGTCCCTGATGCCACTATCAGACCTTCTCTTATGATGGAGTGCCAGTTTTCAATCCGAGATCCACTAAAATGTGTAATACAGAGCATATTTAAGAATATTAATAAACAGGGTATCATTTCTCAAAGCTCTCTTAGCCACTAAGGGACCATAGCACTCTCTTAGCAATGCATTAGCTATCGGCAAAGATAGTGCTATGGTCCATTAGCAGCTAAGAGAGCTTCGAGAAACGATACCCAGGACTGTTATTGTGTAATTTAATTTTTGATTAATCTTTAGAGCTTCATTAACTCTCTCCATGCTGGAGACAACCAGATATGCCTTAATGAACAGTGGCTGTGCTTAATCCACCAGGGAGAGGAATAAAGATAGATTTGACCATATCCTAGCATTCTGGGTATCCTTTCATAAAGCTTTCTTATCCACTTAAAAAACCATAGCGCTCTCTTTGCAGTGTATTAGCTATCGGCAAAGAGAGCGTTATGGTCCACCCAGAGCTTTCTGAAACGATACCATAGTGTACAGTAGTAAGAAACCTGCAACACCTGTAGCAGTTAGACTTGCAGTAATCCTGCTATCACCAAAATGGCACGTTCTGTATGCCGACAGTGTAAACATTGCTTTCTATAATGAGTCATGACCAGAAAAATCAGGCCCCGAGATTACGAAATTTCTGAGTATGATTCCATGCTAAAACTCAAAGATTTGTTCATAAAATCTGAGCATGAAATCGTACTCAAAACGTTCCATAATCTCGAGGCCAGGATTCATAATAGTCACCCTCATGCTGACCATTAACCACTGTGCTAGGTTCATGTGAAGATAAGTAAGACCACCTACTGGAAGGCAAACGTGCTGCCGTACTTCTTCCTCTCCTCTCGGAACTTGACCTCCTTGGCTGGAGGCGATGACATCAGCAGGAACTGGTGCGACGTATGCATGAATGACAGTTGCTGAAACAACAACATTCTCTCCACTCACGTACCACAGCACTCACAGTTCTAGTTTTCTTTGCATATAACACTAATATTTGAGTAGCTGGGCAAGTTCATTTTGGCTTGCTACCATGTTCCACAGTACAATTGTATGCCCCAACTGAAGTGGTCTGCTAATGTTCGGAGGAGAGCCTTCAACAACCAGGCGTATTTTATTGACCAAAATGTCATGGGATTGGATAAAAGCTGTATGCGATCATAGCCAATATTCAATCTGAGCCATACTGTTGCGTACATGTATTTGTATCCTAAAATACTTAGTTGTTTGTAACATAAATTAATTAATATGTGTTAGTAATTGAGGCCTATTCAGGAGGATGAATTTACGCGAGTTCGCCCGTGACGTCATAATAATGTACAATCGTTTCCAAGGTGATTTCACGCGTGTACTCGCAGGTTCACGCCCTCCTGAACAGGCCTCTGGACTGACATTGTACTTACCCTGTCAATGGGTAACTTGACGATGTGAGATCGGTTGCTGGTGATTATCCTGTAAAACAATACACACAGGATGAAGAACAATACTACCCTGAGAGAGAATAATGCCCTGTTACATGGTAACACATTGACATCACAGGAAACCGTGCAGTCAGAGTGTTTCATATATCCAGACTACAAGTACATCATTTCCCTTGCATTAAACATCCTGTTGAAATGGATAGCTTTATCTTCCAACTGCCACATAGTCAGAATGAAGATAATTTACTCTTTTAACCCTCTCCCGGTGAGATTTAGCACATATACTGCTCCTCATGGCATCTCTGGTTGCCTGCAGCATGGAGAGGGTTAATACAACCCCACTGAGGTATGGAAGATAGCAGTATGAAGAAGAGTTGGAAGGATAACCTTGGGCAGTGACTTAGTTCGATTGGTGCCTTTGTCCACCCAGCAGAGAATTGGGTACCCGGCAGGGAGAGATGGTGATGTGAATGTTAACGCTCTAGCGCCTGTAACACGGCAGCATGGTTGTATACTCCCCAGGGAGTCGAGATGGAATCTGATTGCACAGTGATCCATTGACCGGGGTAATAATGTAAAGGCCGATGAGCAGCGATGGCTGGAAATTAGGCTCTAAAACCATTATTATCTGTGCTTTGAGCATGTGTATTTCCGCATGGAGTCGGCCCATTATAAATGTACTATTATTATTATTATTATTATTATTATTACTATTACTGACCACTGGAGGAGAGGGTAACAGAGAGCAGCCTTCATGTCCAGTTCCTTCTTGAGGTCCGAGCTGGTCATTCGCATCATCTCCTGGATGTCTGGGAACTGCTTCAGGATTTGATTTACCTTGTTGTAGTCCTTGTTCTGAACACACACCACAACATATAGTTAACATCATACTATTACAGCTCACACATCTAGTAGTCAACATTACGTCTTCCTGCTATCACAGCCCAAACACCACAACATATCTCGTAGTTAACATTTTAATATTTGGGTGATTTTTGTAAGACCCCAGATTTCAGCAGAGTACAAAACCACAGGTGTAGTAGTTTATGAGGTCAGAGGTCGCATACCTTTGGTGACAGAGCCAGCTCCATCTTGTTGCTAGGGTCCACGATAGTTGGGAATGGTTCAAATATCACCTTCTTCCTGGTTGACAAAGAGGCTGCCTTCGTCATAGCCATCAGCAGAACAACCACCTGCAAACAAGGACGACATAGATCCATGGCACTCAGTAGTTCACTAGGTTATTAGAATGAATATGTGCTGTTGTGCGTGCAAAGTTATAGCACATTCTCAACTGATCTCAAATTATGCAAACTATCAAATCACATTTTTTAGAATCTACTTACACTGGATAAGAAAAACCTTAGTGGAAAGATTTTGATTTGTACCAATGCACTGCGCTAAGTACAAGTGATGGTAGCCTATCACGTGTCGTCTCCCTTACCTCTGCTCCCATGGCAATGTCGTCTGCTGCATCCACCATGACACCCAGAGTTTGGAATGCAAACACGCACAATTCCCGGGAACATACCGCAGGCTGAAGATTGATAAACAAACCACAATGTCACCTGTCTCATTAAAAATCAAACTTAGTATATTTTGGCAAAGATACAGGCTGAAGTTTGAGCTGCTTGGTTGCTTCAATGTAGGTGCATCCCATTTACACAAGTATATATCCAGTAAAAAAACAACACATATACCCCCACGTGGTACAAGCACAACTGATATTTCATGCCACACAAATCCCCAACATAATAGTTGTGATATGCTACTGAGAGGGAAAGCTGTGGATTACCTTCAACATGGCTCCATTCTGAAAGACGTGTGGCTCGTCACAGACCACACAGTACTCATTGAGAGTGGGAATCCTCTGTCTTGTGTACTGGAACATCTGTAAACATAACATCATCAGAAATAGTTCCCCAGCCACGAGAAGATGATGTAGGTAACTTATTAGACAATAACTAACCAAAGATCATAGCACTGTCTTCTATAGCTAGCCAGCTACCAGAGCACTATATTCACGCACTATAAAATACCAGGATATACTATCATACATACACACCAAATCAATTATATCAACTGAATGACGTCAGAAGCCACTTGCTTCATGGCCTCATGAAGGGAAGTGAGTGCACGTGAGCAAATTCCATAATGCACGACATGAAATTGTGTGATGATTTGTTTGGAACGATGGATTTATCATAGATTTTGATGTCAGTCGGAGATGAGTTGATTCAGGGCGCAAGCATAACTTCATCGGGGAATGAAGCCAGTAGGTCTCTATGAGGTTCATGTAAGGACAGACAAGTAGTACTTTCAATATTTTCAAATGGCAGTGTATAAAACTCCAGCAATTTCACTGCCAGCCATGAGGACTGGTAAGTCTGAGAAGTTACCCATCCTCATACATGTTGGCCAGTGATCGATGATATAAATCTTGAAAAACAAATAAAAAGTAACACAACATGCAGGCGTGCAAGGAAAAAACGTTACCCGTCCTTGCTGAAAATAACTCGTCGCGGGCGTGTGGACGTGCTCTATTTTGAACACTGTTAATGGAATGTGCACTCCCCTTCATGTTATTATTCCCACCGGCCGCCATTCCTTTGATCTAGCGCGTTGTGTTTTAAGCAGGCCGTTCGTGTATTTCAACGCTTCCTGTACTTTGTGTATGTGTAACATTCTGCTCGTATTCATTTCATTATTTACAGTAGTCAATATGTAAGATGTCAACGTTTTCCTAAGACAAAGTAGTATCAGCATCACAACTCAAGACAATAACACCAACTAATAGCCTACATGTATGCAATCAACAAGTTGATAACTTCCAGGCTGCAGTGTCCTCCTGCAATATATCCCAGGGTATCATTTCTCAAAGCTCTCTTATCCACTAAGAAACCATAACTTTCTCTTTGGAGTCTCTTAGCGATCAGCGAGCATTTCACAGCAGAGGGAAGACCATCATTTAAACAAAAATAATCAAACTTCCCAAACAATAATGTTTACCAAATGCATAACATATAGAGCGTTTCTTATTGTGATTAAATATTACTAAAACTACCATCAATTGCTTTTGTCTTTATTATCAGATATCACTGCAATTAATACAAACAAATCATGTTGACTTGTATATGTTGTATCACATTTCAAACAATGAAGTTGGGAAAAAGATGGGATCGCTTACCGGTAACTATATTACAGGATTTTCAACATTTTCCAAACCTCAATAAAAAACATATCCTACGCTGAAATATACATGTCCTATCATCACTATCAAACAATGCTACAGGATTACAGGAAGCGTTCACAGCTTAAACTATTTACAATCACATTTTGTTGACATTCCATGGTCAAAGTATTTTTACCCGATAGAATGTACATTTTATTTGTCTACACATACAAATATATTGTGCAACAAGTTACTGGTTTTCAATATTCTAATATTTTATGACTCAGGACAATAAATACAAACATATTTATCAAATGAAAACGAAACATGGCAGATTTAGGTGTTTCTCTTTTCGTGTATATTTTGAGGGTGGGACTCGTGATACGAACACTCGTCCTACCATTTTAATAACTCTTAAGAAAAGCAGTTTACGACAATATTCAAGATTTTCCTTGAAGTTTATGCTGGTGATTCAAGCAAAGTTAAATATTGGAGGGTTGCAGTAGAAGATTGTCTAACATACAGAGGTGAAAAGATTTTTGGAAGTACAAACATAATTTTATGTATGTAAAGTGAATGTACTTTGCAGTTGTAGCCAAGAACTAGTACAAAACAACCATAAATATCTGTGATATTATGCCTTTAAAGTGGCAGCAGGAATCTTTCACCCATACTGACAAAGCTCCAGGAAGAAACAGATACAGCATTTACGTGGTTATTACAGCAATATGATTCTTGCAAGGTTTAATAGAAAGAAAAAAAATAACCGGGTAATGCAAGTATATATTAAAATATCACAAAAATATATATATATATATACATCAATCTAGTAATATGTACATAATTTAGAATAGATATAAACACAAATGTATTGATAATTCAATTTCATAATCTAAAATGTGATTAAAAGTGCAAAAGGATTTATGGACAACTCCTATCAATATTAATGGTAACTTAAAGTGACTCATACACCAAAATCAAACTTATAGAGCTGATGATCCTGCACCACATATAGTGTGATTGATTCCTTCCAAATGACCCACTATCGATAACTATGCTCATTTTAAGTCATTTATTTACATAATCTGTTATAGGGTGAACAGGACGATGCAATGTTGATGTGTGACTTCATCTACGTTGCGCCATGTGCGAGAAGTCTGTGCTATCCGTGCAGAGAAGCCCGTGTTGAGAAGGCCTCGCTAATTTCAAAACAAACGATTGTTTACATTCGCCAAGTAAAATAGTGTATTTCTATGTGGTTTTTTTTCCATTTTTATCCCTAAAAGCTCAGATTCTTGCAAATATTGTCCTATATATTACACATGACCAATAATAAAAATGGGCATAGGTGAAATCCCCCAAGTGTAGGAGTCGCTTTAAACATTAGTCCATTCTATTCCCTTATAGTCGTCACCTATGGGTGAAATATTCCCGCCCGTGACGTAAAACAATAATTCACTCACTCACTATTCCCTTATATATATTAAGAATAAGGAATTCCCTAAAAGGTGATCTACAGTACAAGCCATTCCCTGTTCTCAGCAGACTATGCATCTCTGAGATAGATATTTTTCCATGTTTCCTTACTGAATAACATTTAAAAAGCATCTACCTTACTAATTTTCTGATGCTTACTAATTTTCAAAACTTTTATCTTTTGTGAAGCCTATAGACTGATAGAGCTCAATTCAATTACCGTAGTTCTTGTTTGTTCTGTTTACACTCACTGGACAGCATAAGCTGGATGATATCTCCATGAATGTTTTTAATTATATTTTTTTAAAATTATTGTTATTATTATTATTACATTGTATTATTATTATTATTATTATTACAGTGACTTCACTTCAAAGATTGAATAGCTGTGGTCAATATATTTTGGAACTTACAACACTGTGATATCTATGATCTGGCAAATTGCCATGCAAGACATTTCTATCTCCTTTCCATGAACATAGATCTAGTCAGCTTTCCCACACTAGTGATAGGTTGGGCGTCACTGAACGTTCCAGAAGCGAACACAATCGCCAAGGTAGGGAATATGAGCAAGGGAAGTAACTCTATATATATATTTGTTGGTCAGTATACATCCCTGCCCATGTGTCGCAGATAGAGACGAGAGAGTGGCAGGTGCCTTACTTTGGTTATTGGTGATTGCCATTCAAGCTGTCGTATTTATGTGTAAGCATATATTTTATTGTTTGCACAATGCACCCAGTTTTAAACATGACATATACAGAGCTGGATTTTACTGTTGTTGCCGTCTTTCATCCAACATCACGTCTGTTATGTATATTATTTGTTGCTATGAAAACTTTTACTGGAGTTGAATGTTGTAATATATCATATTTTATTAATAATATAAGAAACTGGATATCACCATTTTAATTTTACAATGTTTGCTGTTTGTCAAAACTGTTTGTCACAAGTTTTAAAATTGAAAACATGTTTGGATTTTTAATGGAATTAAATTAAGTTTTAGGTGTTATTTTGGAAGTATAATGTTATATTATTATGTTTGTGTTTTTTTGTGAAATGCACAGTAATCATGCTAACATCTGTTTTCAGCTTGGGAAATGAATGTCAATTTCCAGTAATGAAGAATGGTGCACAGTAGATGCTGTTGATTTTTTAAAACTGCAAAATGTGCAATATTCCCCTAACCACTGGTATTATAGAATTTGCATAAAAGAAAACAGAATTATTGAATGCCATAATGTACGTGTGATTTGTGAGTTCTGAGTATGTGAGTAACAAGTCTGTGTTGTGATTCTGTGTAAGGAGTCTCATGATCTGCAAGTTCCATGATATCTGTGTGTAAGTACGGTAACTAGACGAGCGAGAGATCTGCCATTTTAGATACTGATCTTACTTAACCTGAATTTTATTACCTCTACTCGAATACTGATAAGCAATTTATCGAAATTCCCCCATGTTAAACTGACCACGATTGAGTTTGGGTCTGCCACATTGTATGAATATTTGAGTTCGACATTTTCATGTATATTGTTGGATTTTCTGTAACATATTTTGTCGCATATTAAACTCCATATTCACTCACTGTAATATAGTCACCATATAGTCGCATATG
This sequence comes from Lepetodrilus fucensis, assembly GCA_032361325.1. NCBI lineage: Eukaryota > Metazoa > Mollusca > Gastropoda > Lepetellida > Lepetodrilidae > Lepetodrilus > Lepetodrilus fucensis. The sequence continues at coordinate 7,298 of JAUTBV010100643.1, read as the reverse complement.
GGTGAACTATTCCCGCTGCGATGTAAAACATAAAATTCATTCATTCTAATTCTAATAAGCCGGCTCAGGAGTTTTGAATACACACAGAGTTCTCATGTCAAAGGTGAAAACACATGAACGACATGAGACACTGTAGTGCTAATAACGTGTCTTTATCATCTCTACTGCATTGTGTTACAACCACTGTAACGTGTTCTGGTGGTTGTCATAAGCATTTTAATAGAATAATATACTACATATGCTTTAACCTTTCACACATGCATGCATGCATATTCTGCACATATTCAAAACTTGGGGTTGTCTTGTTGCTACCGTTAGAAATTAATAGTGATGGGTTTGCAAATTGACCGTGGTTTGTGTGCCTTTTACTGTTCTTTATGAATCTGTTACAAGGGAACTGTGAAAGTTGCCATTTTTGTCTACGGTGTTGGAGTTTCTGAAAAGTCAAGTTGCGCACGAGTTACTTCCCTTGAATACCTCTTTCTCTTGGAAGGCGATCTAACACTAGACTCTAGTCTTGTTTAGTAGGCAACTGGCTGTCTTGCCTGTTCGCATACTACCAAGTATTTGAGCGCCTTTCGCTAGAGGAGAATACAGATATTTAATGTCCGATAATCTCTTGTTTTTATCCAACAATAATTAGCCAGGTCTGATACGCACATTTTCAAAATCATGTTCAAAATCTGTTGAATTAACACTGTTGGCATCCATATTGTTGGGATTTACTAGGAAACGGCAAGGGAAATAATTCAATCGAAAAAATTCAGGGGAGGTAACATTTTTTGGAAAGTCCTATAGCAGTACCAGCTTGTAACAGACTCTCGGCCATTGCTAAGGGATGAGTATGCAGCTGTGAATTTATTAGGATTTCAGCACTAAGAGAATATAGTATTTGTCAAGTTTTCTATTCCTTTGTAACAGATTAATAAAATAATTGAGAATGTGCATAGATACTTTTGACATTACATGTAATCTCTTGAGTTCTCTAGATGATAGATGATTTTAAAACTGTATGTAATGGAAATGTTAATGCATGTGGTAGTTTTAATAAGGAATTTATTGCAATCTTATGAATCGCACAACTAAATTATTTTTCCATGTTTAAACAATTTTATATATTTACATTTGAACAAATCATATTCCATTATGAGTGGGTTTTTTTGTACAACAATTAGTGTAAATAATTACAGAAAGGATTTTATTGCGAATGACCTGATGTTTGTTATCTTCACATATGTTATGGTGAATACCTTTACTATTGTTAAATATCCATTAAATGGATTATTTATGGATTATTTTAAAATGTTAAATCCATTGTACAGAACATTGAAAACAAAACGTTGCCATGGATTTAACACTATAGACAACTTGTACATATACTTCATTTAACCCTCTCCCTGCTGAATTAGGCACAGATACATCTCTTTAGGGCATCTCCGGTTGCCTCCAGCTTTGAGAGAGTTAATCCGTTCAACTGCATATACTTGAACAATTAAGAAATAAACTCACATATTGCCTTTTTTAGGAATGAACATTATTTTTACATTCCAATCATGTGTATTTGGTGTTATATGTGAAATTTGTAAGGTATTAGATGTAGTATTTATGGGAGTAGATAGATTTAGTGTTTATTGGTCGAAGATACAGAAGACCATATTGTGCTGCCTGTTATGACCTGTTATACATGTAGGAATAATAAAAACAAATATTTACATAAGATTGGTCAAAGTATGATACTCTGCTCACTCTTTTGAACTTCATGTCAGGGGATTGAATTAAATTATGGCCATTTTATATGGCCATGTTTTTGTGACTAGCTTATATCATAGACATTCCTGGCATCTGTTATCTGCTAACTATTTCTAGCATCACACTTTAATAACAACACTGTTGTTGTAAGGAGGGTGGTGATTAATTGTATTTTCCATTTAAAAAAATGGTTATCAAAGACAATCATTTCCCACCAAAAACAGTCAATGGGTTCTGGTCAGAGAACTTGGCATATTATTGTTATTTTGCTATATTATGTAAAGAATGTAACATTTGATATTTTCAATTATGTTGAGGATTGTTGTGTTCACACCAAAAAGTGTCAATGCACAAACTCAAATAAATGGTAAATATTGTTAAATCTCCACAAAATAAGTTGTCTAAGCATGTTTATGTTAACTAATGTGCATATAAAGTCATCTAGGAAATGAACACTGCTTTCACACAAAAAATGCATTTGTATAGTCTCTATGTTTCTCAAATTTATACAAAATCTAAGGGCATTTATGGAAATTTAGGTTTATATAATATTTGCAATGGGGAATTTCCAAATACAGTAGACCTCCCATAATCCAGACACTCGCCTATAACGTACTGAATCTGAAGTCCTGGTCCTGTCTAATGCTAATTACGAAATATGCGTATGACAGACAAAAATAGCCAGTCCCAATGAGTACATTATATGCAAGGTCTACTGAATATTCAGGTACTCTTCAAGAACTAGCAGACACATTGGAAAAATAAAGGCACCAAATTACTAATGCTTATTTCTGAAATTTAGTAGAAAAATACAGTAGACGTTGCATATAACGTACTAATTGGGACCGGCTATTTTTGTCTGTTATACGCATATACCATAATTAGCATTAGATGGGACCAGGACTTTCAGATTCAGTACGTTATAGGCGAGTGTCCAGTTTATGCGAGGTCTACTGTATCTGCTTGCCCTTTTGTTCAATATATTTGCAAATACAATATGAGAGAAATAGATCTCATCCAAGGAAGATTTAAATATTAATAAAATCTTTGGTGGATCCCAATTGTAAATAAGTATAGCATAATTACAAATATATCAGTTAATCAAAATACTTTAATGCTTGGCTTTAAAAAAAAATATGTTTGAGTTTGAATCCAACGAGATAGCTGTATTCTCTCCTGGTACATGCAGTGGTGGGATAAGTGTGTAATGTTAAACTTATAGGCATGCAATTGCGGTTTGGGGACATATTTCATGAACATGTTTTACGCAATATGTACATTTGATTGGTCTACACAAGTGTATATTGGACATTTTCTACATGTCCCAATGGTTTTCAATACTTTCATATTTTATTTATTTTTGTACCTCACAATTTTTAATATGTGGAGATTTATTTTTTTTAATATCAAAATATTGAAAACCATTGGGACATGTGGAAAATGTACATAGTATGCTACAACAAGCATGCAAATATAGATACATAAACAAATCAAATGTACATGATTTTCAGGTCAGGTCAGGACCATGAAATATGTCTACAAACCATGGTTTGCGCCTTTAACCCTCTCCCTGCTGAAGGCGACTTAAGTTGCCCGATCACTTGCATAAATAGAACACTTTGATTTTATTCAGCAGGGAGAAGGTTAAGACTTGTTGTGTTTTTTGTGTGCACCAGTTGTGGATCAATGCCACAAGATAGTTACAGGTTCTCCTACCATCATAAGCAGGTGATTGAAACATTGTATAAAATGTTGCAGACTTGCACTGTTATTGTTATCATTGTCCTCGAGATATCAGTGTCTGCTATACACATTTGCAATTTCAGAGCAAATAGAAATATTGGTTTTATTTGGAGATGTTGATATTTATGATGTTGTTTTGTTATGATCACGGGCCTCGTTTATCACTGAACACTGGCTTCCGCAGTAGATATGGATTTCTTGATATCCAGCTACATCTACTGTGAGACAGATGCTTCTACCATTCTATCAAGGCAGTTCATCCATGTATGAGATAAATGAAAGTTATCTTTCTAGCTTTTTCTGCAATGAAAATATTGACGTACTGTATCCGATATACAGACATTTGGGATCAGATTTTCTATTTACTCTATGAAAAGTAGCAACGAGATTGATTTGACACAATGTTAGTTGCCTGTGTATCTGCCAGAGGCCGTTGTATATACCCTGTATATGTCCTAAACGCCACACTATATATATATATAGACTTTTATATCAACTGAATAAATTATATTGCCACCTACTGTGAACAAGTGTTTTGTTGTTAAACCCCAACTGATGTGTCTTGATCATTGAATACACTGGCTATTGTGAAATTACTTATTTGCAGAATATATTTTTAGATTAATAATGATGAAAATAAACAAAACTCTTGTGTCTGGCATGGCAATTTTCTGTGGAAATTTGGTGATTTCTGTATTTGTCCCCAGACTTGTTTTCCCAGGCCCCGAGATTACGAAACATCTCATCTCGAGTCATGTAAATTCTGATCGTAGTTTCATAATCTCGGGGCCTGGTTTTACATTGCACATGCTTGTTATAGCATACTATTTGTACTGTTCAGGTGTTAAAAGGCCTCATACACTTTCACTTTCACCTATGCCCATTTTTATTATTGGTCATATATAATATATAGAGCAATATTAGCAAGAATACGAACTTTCAGACATGAAATGGCAGTAAACCCATCGAAATACGCCGTTGTACTTGACAGTTAATAATGTTAATAAGCTGTTCATCCATCGGTTTATTAAACAAACCTGAAAAATTAGCATAGTTGTAGATAGCAGGTCATTTGGAAGGAATCAATTACATATCATCAGCTCTACAACTTTGATTTTGGTGTATGGGTCACTTTAAGATGAATTTCCTTGATCATTATATCTGTAGAGCATGTCATAGCAGCATCTGTAGGTGGAGCCACATGAGATGCCGGAGGTAATATTGCCATGAACGTTGGTACCAACACTATGAGACTGATGCACTGCTCAGAGGAACAACAAGGACAAACATGATACTAACATTTCAAACATTTATTCCTTTCCTTTAATATAATAAAACAAAGGTTGCAAGAACAATTTGTAAAAAAATTGGGTATTTTTCTAGCTGTACATAATATTTTTACTTAACGTGCACAAGAAAATTATCCAAAATGTCAACAGTAATGAAATATAGCCTGACCTTTTAATAAATTGATTACTTTGGTAATGCAACAAATATGACAATGCATAATAAAAATTAATAGCATAAATCGAATAAATACACTTGCACAACAAAATTAAAATAAATAAACTGTAAACACATACACGTACACATTTGTACTTGTAGCATTACCATGGACAACACAAACTAGTTTGCGAGTTGAGAAGGAAAGAGGGCACAATACATTGACTGGGGATATTAAGGGCGATGATAAAATGACGCATATTTCCATAATACAAGATATATATATTCTTATATTCCTCCAGAGAGTGTTACATAACAATATAGTATGTACAATAGGCAAAATTAATAAGGACACATTATGCAGGAATAGTTTGTAGACGCGATTATCAGCAGGAGAATAAAATGGTTACAACATATTGCAAATTTGAAATGAGTAGATATTATTATTATAACACATTTCTATAAATACAAGATTGTTACAACTGTTACACATTACAAATAATATATTGGCTAAACTAAAACTAATATATTGGCTAAACTAAAACTAAATCATTTTGATAATTTGCTAGATACAGATTCAAAATGTAGACAATGTTCCAAAACACCAAGCCATCACAAGATATATATAGTCTAGTTATGAATTCAACAGCAGAAGCCAGGGACTACATGCTTTCAAGAACCAGAACTCTACACGAGTAATGATGGATGTTTAACTCTCGCCATGCTGAAGGCAACTGAAGATGTGCTAAAGAGCAGTACCTGTGTTTAATCCAGCAGGGATAGGGTTAAACTGCTACATCCACTAACATGAAGAAGCCATGTTCTCACCCGAACTACGTTGGTGCCATTGAGATTCCCTATTGTACAAAGGAGGTAGAGGTGGCCAGTTCTCACAGACCACTGATTAAACAGTGTACTACCAGACATAAATGAATATGAATCATCTTTGATCAATAGACTCCTCTTAACCAGCTTCAAACAACACAGAACCATCCCTTTGTCCAGGGATGAACGGTTTTGAACAAAATATACCAATCGCAGCATATAATATGTTCTGGACAATGGACAACTTTAGATTCTATGCCAGATTTAAACTGAAGAGGTCTTTATGATCCACAGTAGACTATACGGCCATGAATGTTAACAGCATTGAAGACCCTACCAAAAGCTGAACCACCAGTGATGAAGGCTTGCACCAGCCTTTTGAGGACCATATGACACGAGATTGTTCCATACCAAGAACAGTTCACCAGCTTTGGCGACAACCAGACAGCAGACAGCTATGGAAACAGAATCATTAACACAATGATTATAGTGCGGGGAGGAACTAGAAATACATTTAATGAATAATTCTTAGCAAGCTATGTTCAATATGTAAGGAAATGTTTACCATCAGACAGATGTTCAGGACCACAGTACACCAGATTCTTCCATAACCAGAACACTTCACCAGCTTTGGAGATGACAGAACAGCAGAAGGCTCCATTCAGATCAGGAATGCCATCATTTCACAAAATGATCATAGTGCGGTGAGATAAATCTGATGAAAAACTCTCATCATACTATGATACTATGGTATGCAGCAGAAATGTTTATCATCAGTGATGAAGAAACTTGCACCAGATCCGAGGACATTAGGACACCAGATTCTTCCACACTTGACCAGCTTTGGAGACAGCTTAGGATAGGAGATAAATCACCATCATCACACATCTGCTAACATTTCATAGATTGATGATAGTGTGCTGAGAGTTTTCACCATGAATAAATCTAATGAAATTTGTATTACCATTAGCCATGAAGGGAATTGCACCATCTTTCAGAACCACATTCTTCCATACCAAGAACAGTTCACTAGCTTTGGAGATGATAACATAGCAGACAGCTTAGGACAGGTCATTCTTCCCCATGTTAACACAACAGCAGACCAATCAGATCAGGAATGCGAACATTTCACAAAATGATCATAGTGCGGTGAGAGTATCTACTTGAAATAAATCTTATGAAAAACTCTCATTGCACTAAGAAACTTGCACCACATCCGAGGACGTCAGGACACAAGATTCTTCCACATCAAGAACACATCACCAGCTTTGGAGAGCTCTTAGGACAGGGGTTGCTTCACCATTATCATACATCAGAGGGCGCCAATCAGATCAGGAATTACAGCATGTGAAAGTATATACTAGAAACAAATCTGATGAAAAACTCATCACACTATGATCATTCTGTGAAATGGGCTGAAAAGGAAATAATTACCTCCAGCCATGAAAGAACTTGTAACACGTGAAGACGTCAGGACACCAGATTCTTCCACACCAAGAACACTTCACCAGCTTTGGAGACGGCTTAGGACAGGAGAT
>JAUTBV010100632.1:0-15988 GCA_032361325.1 Lepetodrilus fucensis | reverse complement strand
CTAGTATACGATACTGGAAATGGTTGCAAATTGCCATGCATATGGTTAAAGGTATCAATACCCAATTAAAGTGAAGTGAATGCGCATTATTTATTTGGATACCCAATTAGAGTGAATGCAGTGCGTACTGTACCCAATTCACTAAAAGCTTTCTAGAGCTCTGAATAATACACAGATATTTATAATATTTGTACCAGGACCTTTGAGCAGAAAAGGTCACAATGACCCAGCTGTTTCAGTGGCCTGTGGTTACTTTCCCTGACCTGTACAACTGAACATGACATGAAGTCGGGTCAGGTGTCAGCAGGTCAGGGGTTATTCACAACTTTCGTTTATTTATATGGCTAACTGATACATATTAGATCAGTGGGTTTGAACTATAGACTTTTGGTTCTGAAGTCAGACAATGGTCTAGTGTGCTCTCATGCCTACTAAAATGGCATTTTCCCACAGATCATTTTCTTGACAAAGTTGTTCGATTCCCCCCCCCCCCCCCAGCATTGTGAGCAAGTATACAACATGGAATTGGTGCGATACAAACATTCATCATCATCATTATTATTATTAATATCAACAATGCATCTGCAAATATCAGCTGGCAACATGTATGTGTGTTCGTCCTTGGGTCAGTGCAATATTCCTGGCCTGGGTACGAATGACAGCATACTAACCCTCGATACACTGGCGTCCTTTCTGAAAGCTGTCCTTTTGGGGTCCTCCCTCACCAGACAAACATCAGGCTCGGAGGGATCGTAGGGCTACAACAGACAGGCAAAGAGTTAACACACAGAGAGTTAAAATGGACATACATACTGTAAACATATTTACAATGAACTGTGATTGCTTAAATCATAGTCAAACTCCCATACGTCCTGGTTCTCGTAGTGTTATGATCGTTCTGTGGATCGGTACACAGGACTCACCACCGTCTCAAAGGTCGGCTTCAGGTGGCTGCCGTGGGCTATCAACAAGCTCTTGCCGTCCGGCCGCACGTGGGCTGCGAGCACCATGATCGGTCGGGGCGTGTCCTCTTTGCCGCTGCCAGCAGGTGTCACCACCTGTATCTTCATCTTGGCTCTCAGTGGCTTTTTTAACCTCCTGTGAAGAAGGAAGACATTGTTAGTGTGCAATGTTAAGTTCAAAGGCGAAAACGATAGAATATATGCTAGAATTAGAATAGAAACAGGCTAGCCAATAAGGCAAACCTAGTTAAGTTAGGAGTGCAGTATTTGCTTCAATAGTATTGTTGCATTTTGTAGACAAATATTTATAACCTACTCACACTGTTGAACATGCCCATTTATATCTTGACTACTAAGTTCATACTTACACTAATTCATACTTGCATTGAGTTCAGACTTACCCATTAAGTGTATGTTCAAATACTAGCACTTGGCCGCCTTTGGTGACTACTGCTAAGATGATACACTGAAACAAATCAATATTCAAGATACAACCAACAATACAATACTGAAAACTGTCGAACACAATACTGTCAAATTCCTACACAATACCATCAAGATGAAAAGGATGCAAAACTCTGAAACCTATAATAAATTCACATGGATATTTACAAAACAATCGACATAGTTGTAAATTGAGATATGAATTCTACGATCAATTTATGTGGCACACACTGAAGGCGGATACGTACCTGATCTCGAGTTGACTTGGACACATGTACATGTACAGGCGTGTCTGGTAATGAGAATGAGGCTAGGGCGTTTTTCTCTTCCGATGACGTATCAATCTGCCTGAAAACAACAGAGATATCGGTAACGATTCATGTTTATATAAGACAGGAAACACAATGATAAAGATGACAAAAAAACATGGACACAATTATATTTGTTCCAGGACCTTTGGGCAGGATAGGTCACAACGACCCAGCTGTTTCAGTGGCCTGGGGTTACTTTCCCTGACCTGTACAACTGAACGCGACATGAGATCGGGTCAGGTGTCAGTAGGTCAGGGGTCACCCATATATAATATATCAACTTCAATTTAACAAACAAGTCAAGATATATTACTGATTTCTGTGATAGTCATTCAGGATTGACCCTAGGCGTGAAAATTGACCCTCAAGATAAAATGTGCTCCCTAAATTGCACATAATACTTTCTTGCATCATTTCTCATCCTGTACGACTATTAGGAATAATTTGATTCATATTTGTGGAAATACAATATGCCTTCATCTGCTCAAGATACTCACAAAGCGTAGGACGTTTTTAAATTAGGAAACTGAGACTATATGCAGAAATATTAAATTTAATCTTGTGTCTCGCAAGAAAAAATGTGTACTGTAATATCAATTACAATCAGCCTTAGCAAACATGTTCTCATATGTGGAAGAGAATACCACTGTAACCATAGCAATTATTACCACAACAAAGTATTGATTTAGTACAAAGTAATCAATCTATCAGTAGGACATAACTAGCAGAAAAATAAACTTCACATCTAATGATCTACTGAAATTCATGGGAGACCTTATTAATAGTTATAAATGAATGTACAAGGACCTTTGAGCAGGATAAATCACAATGACCCAGCTGTTTCAGTGGCCTGGGGTTACTTTCCCTGACCTGTACAACTGAACATGACATATGGTCGGGTCAGGTGTCAGTAGGTCAGGGGTCAATATTCATATTAATTTAGCAATGAACTTGAAATTGAGCACAATTAATTATCGATTTTAAAAAGTGGACAATTCTTTGGATAATTCTGTGCCTGTGGGACAACACTGTACTATGGAATGCTATCTGCTCAAACAAATAATTAATTGGGGTTTAGAAATTAAGAGCCGCTTTCAAAATCTTTTCACATATTGATATCAGCTCATTAATATGACAACATCAAAGATTACAAGATTTTACTTTTGTTTTGTTTTTGTGTATTGGGGTTTAAAGTCTTTTTCTAGAATCTTTCACTAATATCACAACTTGTCAGTTTAGTGCAGGAAGAAACCCACAACATCTGTAGCACTGAATGTTACAGTAAACCTGCGAGCACCGGCTGGTACTGACAAGACCAAGGATGATAACTGCATTGCCACTCTACAGTCAGTGCATCCTATCAATATCGCATATTACTATACTATTCACTATTCTCAAGCATATAGGAATTAAATACTATGTAACAGACTACATTGATCTAGATTTAGTACAAAGTAATCAGTTCATCCATCAGTGGGGCGAGTGTGCAAATTCATGTTTTACGTCATAGCTGGAATCTTTCCCTCATATGCAAAGAATCCATCGATGGCAACATGGCAAGAAAAGGACCAACAGTATTCATGTCTATCGAAATTCCTGGGAGATCTAAGAATAGTTATAAATCAATGTCCAAGGACCTTTGAGCAGGATAGGTCACAACGACCCAGCTGTTTCAGTGGCCTGGGGTTACTTTCCCTGACCTGTACAACTGAACATGACATGAGGTCGGGTCAGGTGTCAGTAGGTCAGGGGTCAATATGCATATTAATTTAGCAATGAACTTAAATTTGAGCAATTACTTATCTATTTAAAAATGTGGATAATTATTTGGATAATTCTATGCCTATGGGACACTATTATGGAGTTCACCTGCTCCATTTTTTTATTTTTTTATTATTAATTGGGGGTTTAGAAAAATATTAATTGGGGTTTAGAACTGCTTCAATATCCTTTCGGTAATATCAGCTTCTACTCAAATATGAGCTGTAAGTGTGTCATGTCTATTTTCAGAATTTCAAAGCATATCATATAAAACTAGAACTTCCGGTGATATAGGGCAAACAGAAGTACTAGGCCTTAGGTTGACTAAAATGACGAATCCATCGATGGCAACATGGCAAGAAAAGGACCAACAGTACTCACTATCTAAGAATAGTTATAATTCAATGTACAAAGTCCTTTGAGCAGGATAGGTCACAATGACCCAGCTGTTTCAGTGGCTTGGGGTTACTTTCCCTGACCTGTACAACTGAATGTGACATGAGGTCGCATCAGGTGTCAGTAGGTCAGGGGTCAATATGCATATTAATTTAGCAAAGAACTTAACTTTGAGCAATTACTTATCTATTTAAAAACGTAGACAATTATTTGGCACGTGACATGAGGTCGGGTCAAGTGTCAGTAGTCGATGGTTGGCAACAAATTGGTAGACTGGAACACAGACTTCCACCATCACACCAAGTCAACTGAATACATGTATTGCTTGTCACAATTCCTTAGTCTGGAACAGCTTGCAAATGTAAAGGTATAATCCACCAACTGTCTATAAACTTACCATGCATTTACCACCCTGTCGTTAAGTGCCAAGGACAAGAAATAAGATAATTCAGCAGACTCTGCATCTCCGTGTAAGGGCACGGAAATCAGTCGGAATACTTCTGTAGAATGCCCAGTGAATTTCTGTCAAAGAGAACGAGCACATTATTAAATTAAGCATTCATGTTTGTCTTGGTTTGGCCATTACCCATTTATGTTAAACAGTGTACAAAATATTTAAAATATGATAATACTTGTTTAAAAAAAAAGTTAGGAAAACACACTTTGTTATTATTGGTAATTCAGCAGTGTACCTTTAAAAGCTGCATTGTGTGTATTTCCCAGAGTTTGATAGACCGGCCTGCAGTTAAAAGATGATTGCGAGAGCACAAGCACACAGAATACACACCACCCTTGTCCGCCTTCCACCGCCTGCAAACAAAAACAATAAAACTTTTATTTAATTATTTGACAAACATTTTTCACTCGTCAATGCACAAAGAGGGAACACATGTTATTCTTTTCATTTCACCTTGTTTTTTAAATTGGGGCTCCCACAAGTCAGAAATTGCCTTTTAATCATTAAAACCTAATATCTGCCCTCTCCCAGTAGGATGTTGCAAACGTGAAATATGCTTGTCAGTTTAGTGCAGGAGGAAACCTGTAATGTAGTAATGAACCTGTGATCACAGGTTGGTACTGAACAAGGATTATATCTGCATTGCCATGGTATGGACAGTGCATCCTATAAATATCGCATTGGAAATGCAACTTTCATCAATGTTGAAGCCCCGACTAGTGGATAGGATTTGAACCCAATTCATTTGGCTCTGAAATCTAACGTTCTACCACAACTGGTTTTGCCATCTTTGCAAAACAGTGGCCAAGTTTGAGCTGGCGACCTCTGACTTTGCCACTCACTGTTTGACTTTACTGGTGGCGACGTCCCACTCTATGACGCGACGATCGCTAGAACAGCTGTACAACACCGGCCTGTCTGTGTGCCAACAAATCCCATTGACAGCGTCACTATGGCCGTTTTCCTGCAACAACCGATTATTGGAAATTAGTACCAGGGTTAAAAGTTAGTGCAAACATGTACAACTTTGAACAAGCCAATGGGCTAGTAAGTCAAATACGAAGAGCGATTTCCCTAAAGAGATACTCATCCATAACAAAAGAAGGTTGCCATGGGCCAGGCGAGTAGGAACTTCTAACCCTGAATTATATTATACTGGTCAATGCACAAGGTACCCCGAGAACTAGCGAGGAATAACGACAATTACTAGAAATATTGCCTCAATGAAGGTTGTATTGCAGAGTAAGCAGAACAGTGTGTACTAACAAACTGCGTGTGGATGTCCGCCTCGGCAACACTGTACAGCAGAATATTTCCGTTCGTCGTTCCGATGGCGATCAGATCTAGATCTTGGATCTCTCCCATCCCACCAACGGACTTCTTTCTCCGCTTCGACTTTGGCGACTTCTGGAAAAAATATATTTACCTTCAGTTCAAGCTGTTTGTGCTATCAATGATGCTGACACTGACAGTAACTCAACAGGCAAAATGCTTCGTAGTGTGATTGTATTGGGCAATTCAATAGAGACGTTTTATTGAGGACGTTTTTTCATTCCGATTTTTTATTTTTTTTTAAAGAAATAAATATTAATTTTAAAGGTAGGAACAATAATTCTAGACTTTATTATAGTTATTTCACAAAATTATACAATAATATTACAATTACCATGATTATTGATCTGTTCGAAAACCGCCTTGAGATATATCATCTTGATTGTTTAAATAGTATACACTACACTTTTTGATGTGCAGTGAAATACTGCAATTTACAGACTAGTCTCGATCATGCACGATGCTAAACAATTTTCTCCAAAATTTTAAAGAAATGCCCTTCCCATTTCTGTTCTTCATTATCAAATTATGTACACAATACTACACCGATTCTATTGTCTGTAGAACACTTATCTTGAGTATCACACAGGCATTGTCCTTTACAGCTAAAGTCTCGGTGATAAAATATAGTTTATGTTTGAAAACATATTTATGATTTTCAGTTTCCTACCACAAGATGCCTTCCCGGACCCCATGATAAGCAACTGCACGTCGCTGACAGGTGCGAACTTGGCGTGTACTCTTTATTTAGCAGTCCAGTCGATGAATCCCACAACTTTAGGACACCATCGGGGCTTGAATACACTAAAAGTTCACCATTCTGTGAGAAATCTAAGGGGTAACCCGCCATGTTACAACACGTGGTACGCGTTACGCATGCGTCGATTCTTTTCGTACTTCCTTCCGCTTCCGCTTGACCTTTCCTGAACCCGTTGACAGTCCCCAACAAGAAATATAATGACAAAATGCGAACTAAATGTTATCTAACTTCTACGTTTCTATCTTTATTATTGTCAACAGTTAGTACGTCATATTGCCTGATTGTGAGCTAACGTTCACAGCAAATGAACATCTACAGGGTAAATATATTGTTCGTATCAAGCATTTCTTCGGGTCTACAACAAACTATTTCCTATCACTAAACTCGGTGCCCCACATACTGACACAGTTCAAAGTTAACCACGCTGATCACATGACCCTATTATCTTGGTCAGGCTACTTTAATGTTCTCAATAACCTATGCTACGGCGTAACTATGATACTGTGAGTTTTTTTATTCTTCATAACTTAACCTGTTAAATTTAAAGGCATAATATCACAGTTGATAGACCTGTATAATGGACAAACGAATTTCGATCTGAGACTAATTGCGCTTGATTTATCCACCCAAAAGTTGGTATTTACTGATGTACATACATAATGTTTTATATGAATATAGGGAACGTTCCGCTATTTATCTTGTCTTTGATGCATCAATGGAACTATGAAGGAATTGCGAGAAAACGTTGCCGTTGCGTATTATATTTGTAAGTCGTACCACTGAGTTATGTCCCCTTGCATTGACATAATGAAGCAAATAACAATACGCCCATATTCAAGTTGTCTATCAGGGGGTTGCCGTGGATATGTGTCTACCAAACAGTGGTGGAAGCGATTTTTGAAGTACAAACATGATTTTATGTATGTCGAGTGAATGTATTTTGCAGTTGTAGCTAAGAACTAGTCAAAAGCAACCATACATATCTGTGATATTATGCCTTTAACTGATTTGTTTCTGCTATGTATTATCTGATGGGGATTATTCCCCTCAATTTCAAAACATGCATTGAGTTTTAAAGAAGAGGAAAAGGTTACGTTTGCTTTTTGCCCTTTCTCATACAAAAATGTGTATCCTCGTCCATTATACCATAAGGAACATAAATACAACTGCAACTATTTATCTTTCAGGCTCGCAGAGGACGCATCCTGTAACTAATCCATCGATTGGTTTTAGTGAACTGTCGTCTCGTTTTATGGATCAACACCGGGACACAAACGAACGACAAGTTCCGAGTTAAAGCGGTTATTTGCAGGATCACCTTCATTAGCGAAGACAAGGTTCACCAATAACTCGGTTTGTTACGACCACCGATTTGATCCACATGTAACGTCAGCACATAAAACAGAGCCATTAAACGGCGGTGTTTGACAGGCTTTGGCGATGTCTCGAGTTAATCGAATGCAGCACGCCGCAGCAATCGGATGACGATTGTATAAAGATTTCACATGTTCTTGTATAAGAAAATATTTATCTGATTAAGTTGTCTTTGTATATTTCTTTTGCAAACATTACACTAGTCTTTATATGCTTAAATTGAAGGCGTGTATACAAATTGCATTTACGTAAATGTAAATGCTCATCGCGGAATTATAATACGTCCAAACAGGAAGTGAATGAACTGCCGCAACTCTTGTATTCCCCAAAGACGAGATGTTCAAAGGTGTTATGTACTTAACCAGATGTTTATATTTTTGTTCTCAAAATCAATAGGCATATCTCTATTGGGAATAGTAAAACAAAATGTCTGACGTGTTATCATGCTGATTGACGTGGGCTGTATTGATGTTAAATTAATCTGAAGGTCAAATATTCTTATCGATGTAGCCCAACATGCATACCAAAAATCTAAGAAATATGGATTATAGAATTGTAATTCTTAAATTTCTCTTTGGGATCAAGCACTCGCCCTGTCGAGGGCAACATGTGAAGTCACGAAGAAGACATCAATACAGGGTCAACCAGTAGGGTCACGAATGGCAATGGTTACATCAGTAGAGGGGTTAACATGCCAATAATAATATATCCCATTAGTCTACATAGATGAATAGTTTTACATTATGAAAATGACAATAATGAATGCGCTGTCAGTTTTTTTTTTCTTTCACTAAAAATACAAGATCCTGAATATGGATAATTTATTGCCGTCTCATTAAAATAAGATTCGAAACTAACGCTCAAACAGATATATATTTGACACTCGATAGTTACAGCTGGGCTTTGATCTGATTTTAATGAGATTGCATTTCTTGCGGTATATTTCTTGTATTTCTTGCGGTATATCTATTCATATCAGAAACACAATAATAGCGTCTTCATCAAAACATGTTATTGTAATCAAAGTAATCCTAGCTCAATCTGGCTCCCGGACTATTAGTTACATACCGAAAGGTGACGTACCGGTAGGCCTGGCGTAAATCTACGTCGACGTCACTTCCTGCTATAGTAAAAGCATGGCGTACGCCCGGATCACAATACGACCCGTTTGTGAAACGCCGATCAGACCAGGAGATTACGAAAACATTTTTTAGTACCATTTCATGCTCAATGAAATTGTTTTTATCACATATCCCCATATAATAATTATTTGAGATTGAGCATGAATCCTCACTAATGTTTCGGGTCTAGGGTTCCGTCCCATAGAACCCTGTCTTGTAGCGCTATGGGAGTCATATATCCTATACGTTAATTAACATGGAGTTACGACTCTCGTAGCACTACAAGATTACTGTGTAACGGGGTCTAGTGGTGTATGATCCTCATATTGCTCTTTTAACGTCACATTTTCAAAAGGCAAGTGAATTACGCACACTAGATCAACTCTGTTTAGAACGTTGGGAGAGGACGACGCAGGAACGAGCGATTATAACATATCATGATGATCTTCGATCCGAGAGAACCGCTCATTCTCTGGTCTATCTGCTGATCCCACGTCGTAAACGGAAAACACTGGTATGAACCGTAGTTCCAGAGCCAGGGACATTTACGTCCTTGTTTTGATCCATATCCAGTGGGAATGGTGCGTAATAAGGGATGCAATGCACTGTTACATCTGAGTCAATGCTCATTTACGTGTGTGTGTGTATGTGTGTGTGTGTGCGCGCGCGCGTGAGTGTGTGTGTGTGTGCGCGTGTGTGTGTGTGTGTGTCCCCGCTCTTTCTCGGTACCCTTCTATCTGTCTCTTCTCTTTCTTTATTTACTTCATGTTATTTAATTCATCTCTCCTATTTATCTCCTCTCTCCCTCTCTCCCTCTCTCTCTCTTTCCCTCTCTCTCTCTCTCTCTCTCTCTCTCTGTAAGGTTAGGGCGACTCGTCAAAGAATATATAATGACATACATTGGTATACATCTACTGAAACCATTGAAAACACATGCATGGTCCTTGATATCCACTAGAAGCAATAAAGAACAAATCCGAAATCCTGTATCATGCCATACGAGTCATATGTATATTGTAATTAATTTGTATGTGCAAATAGTAGCATACAATGATCAGTTGCTATCAACTGTATTGAAAAACAATGACCATCGCTTTCTTCTGAAAGCATAGACAATACTATTATTGCTTTCTACTGAAATAATTGAAAAACAAAAATCATTGCTATCAAATGAAAGTACTCAAAAACAATGAGCATTATCTACGGAAACGATTGTAAAACAATGACTATTGCTTTATCCTAACAGCACTGAAATTTATAACAACAATGACCAAATTGTGATCTATTGAAAGTATTCAATAGCAATGACCATTGTCTATCTATATCGGTGTACAGTGTATACTGAAAGCAGTGAAAAACAATGATCATGTATTAGCTGAAAAACAGTGTTGAAATGCTTAACGCCATGGATGGAGAGAGAGAGAGAGAGAGAGAGAGAGAGAGAGAGAGAGAGAGAGAGAGAGATGGGCGAGGGTGGGGGGCAGGCAGAGAGGGAGAGAGACTGAGAAACAGACACATAGAGACAGAGACAGGGAGAGATACAAAGAGTGGGAAGGGGCACAGAGAGACAGAGAGACATACAGAGACAGAGATAAAGAGAGGGATGGGGAGACAGGAGTAGACAGAGCGAGACAGAAAAAGAAAGATACAGAGAGAAGTGTGTGTGTGTGTGTGTGTGTGTGTGTTTGCGTGCGTGTGAGAGAGAGATAGATAGAGAGAGAACAAGAGACACACACACACACAGACAAAATAGAGAGAGACAGACAGAGAGAAGAGAAGAAAGAGAGAAAAATGGGAGAGGAAAGGTATACACACTTATCCTTACATCTTAACGAATCAATACCAGTGTAAAACTTTGTGAAGTATAATATACATACCCTTCTCCTGGTATTCTCCATGGTAAACTATAACAGCTATCTGACTTGACGTGAAGGAACTACACAAACACAGTGCCACTAGCTCCGATACCAATCATCAAATGCCGACACTGCTTCTGGCGCGCTTGTTAACGCCACTACCCAATGTTAATATCTTCATTTTATGGCAGCTAATATGTGACATCTTTAGCTCATCCATTAATAACACGGATGTATTAAAAGCAGTACATGCGAATCATAATACGTCTACCGCTCAGCAAGCCTTTCATCCCTACACTATACGAGGACGCCGGTCCCGTGGTGCCGATAGTGCTGTGGTCATAACCTCATCATATACCGCTAACGGAATGGACTCCTTATTGCCCGTAAGAAAAAACTGCCGTCGGCTCACTCTATATCGACTAGTAATAGTGTCAGCAACAAATTACTCCAATATTTTGCCAATTTGCCTATGTCTAATGTTCGTTAGGGAAAGATAATGGGTGGGAAATCAAATAAGGGGCCCGTAATAAACAGGGCGAGGTTGCAGCGGGATCTTTGTTGTCCCCCTTTGCATGAAGACAGTCTTTCCCGTAAGCGTAACGCCAACGCCATCTCGTGGCAAGGGCGGTTAATTGGGAGTAATCTTGTTTGACTATCCCGTGAGATCCCGCGAGACCTATCGTTTTGTTACGTGTATAGTGTTTGGCGCATTTGGCCCGTTAGCCACGTTGTATGGCTTCTTATCTTCCTGATTCGGCTTCACGTAGACCTGGGGTGCGTTCAAAGACACAAGGGCTGAGTACGCCGCTTAGCTAAACTGGTTCCCCGTCACATCTACGGTTCATGCTACTCTTGAGACAGTGACTAGTTTGGTAAGCCGCTTGCAAACACTTGTGTCATTGAACGCACCCTTGGATGCTGCACTAAATAGACAAACTTGTGACAAACTTGTTTCGTTTGGAATTGCATTTTTGTTTTGGTCGGTAAACATTGGATCGATGAACATTTGTCGGGATAAATACACCTTTCAGTCAATATCTCATGGATCTTGACGTAACGAGGTCCTTGTGACGCAAGGTTTGAACGGAGAAATACTTTCCAGGGACATGGGGAATACATATATAGGTTAATGGATATACAAACATGTAGTTGCACCAATACAAGAGTTTTTGGGGCTGCTCCTTTCTAGCTGTTTTGTCTGCACTTTCTGTCAGACGCATGCGCAGTTACACTGTGCGGTGTTGATCCTTGGTAACTGCGTATGCGTCGGACAGAAAGTACAGACAGAACAGCCAGAAAGGAGCAGCCCCAAAGTACCTCAGTAAATAACAACTTTGGGTTAGATAAATCAAAGTCTCAAATCGAAATTCGTTTGTCCATTATACAGGCCATACCTGGCTAATAGCACTACAATACTAGCTGTGCAGATATATAATGGGTTAATTCATACGTGAACACCAGCTCATAATGGTGTATTATTACCCTGGTAAATGAATCAATGTACACTCATTTTCATTCTCAACTCCCTGAGGAATATGCAGCTGTCGGGTTCTAAGTGCTAGGAGGTTAGCAAACTCATTGACATCTTATTCTACCATATATACACTCTAGTGCATCCAGAGGCGTGTTGGAATTAAGCCACTTTCCCAAAGTGGTACGTCAGGTATGTTATCACTGTGGAGTAGGAACAAATCCTAGATACTCTCAATTTTGTGGGCACCCATCTACGCACTAGCCGAGCACGATTATGCTTAACCTCTCCGAGCGGTCTCCGTGCACCACCATATGCGCCATGAACTTTGCTGTTCTGAATATCGTTTCTCGAAGATCTCATCTACTACGAGACCATAAGGAGAGCGCTGTGGTCTCGTAGTGGGTAAATGAGAACTTCAAGAAACGATACCGAGCACTGTTACCGGTAGATTTGGTTGAACAGTCATGTCCGGATCTGGTGATAGCAAGTTTCCTTGTATGTATTTCTTACGTTATAGCTATACATGCAAGAAACAGGAGACGTATTGGTATTTGTATATCTCTCCTTTGTATATTGATAAAACCTACGTGATCATGCGCAGAAGGTACTTCCGCCGACCGTGTTGATAAACTGGTCTAATTTGAACGCACAGTAATCTGTAGCAAGAACAGTGTTTATTGGTATTCATCTAATACTAATAATCGTATGTGTCCGATAAAATCAACGAGTGGGAAATATTCATAATATTTATAGTAGGTAGAATTACAAGAAAGTGGTAGTCTTTCCGTCAACAATGTATCAAATGGGGGGTTTGTATATTTGTTTATGGGGCGATATTGGTTTTTAGGTTAACTAAGCTGTTCTTATAGAACCTATAGGATAGAGTGTACAACGAGCACTAGCTGGGACGTGTCCAACACCCTACTACCATGAATCTACAACTATTAAAAAATATATATAATAATACAAATAAAATATTTAAAAAATATAATTTTACAATACATTTTACAAATCATATAATTAGTTTAGCAAGTGCAGCTAAATTACCCAGTTTATGAACACTTCATGCACCGATATTATTACTTCGAATTCTCTATAACAAAAAAAATAGGTAATTCAAGTGTATTCTATGCTAATTTGCGTGGATAATATAAAAATAATAGGAAGCTGTATTCCTAAACATAGCACTTAATTAGACCTTAACCATTGCCCATTCGCCCACCTCTGAAATAGGGAATATGATTATGTTATGGGAAAAGTTGACAAATGGACAGTTATCTTGTAGCCTCAAGCTGTTTAGGAATATTGACGTATTTTCAGGAAGTAATCATGTACAGGGATTTATGTTTCACATTGCACTGAATTAGATTGACACATACACCTGGATCGCATCATTGAAACATTCGTGTAAGAAAAAGGGATCACGTCTATTTTAATATAAAGTACAAGGGCGAACTAATATGAAATAACCTGATTGAAACTAATGTAAAATATAAAAGTATTAAGAAAATAAACACACAGCTGCAAGTCTATAATAATAACTTGTAACTTGTAATCACAGACCGCTTGTTTGGGTAATAATATAACATGAAGTTGTTTTTTAAAATGAGAAGAAAGAAAGTATGCCCTTTAATAACACGTAATAACGTAGTTGTTCTCAGATGTATCGTATCAGTGCCTGAAGTCAATATACAACATTGTGTACATGTATAACAAATTACCACGCAATAATACAAAGCGCCACCTTTTAATCTTCAAAACTATTATTTACTAGTATATTGACTTCTTGTCTATATCCTTAGATGAACCCGGAACAATATACATCATTTTAGCGGAAGCTATATTCAATAGAATACACTGTCTACACAGAGTAGGTTCTTCCTTGTTCGCCTGCAGCAGCCGGTGTTCGCAGGTTTACTGCATCGCTCCAAGCTACTGGCGTTCCAGATTTCCTGTCAAGCCGTGTTATGAGTAAAATAATCGTGAAAGCTGATACAACCTCCAAGCCAAACAGAAATCCCAAAATATCATCAGGTAACTAGATTTGACATCAGTATTTCTTTATATTCATCTAAAACGGTTCGGCGAACATAATGTTCCTCTTTCTCGTGTAAAAAATATATACTTAGTGCCATTAGGTCATTTGTCAACGAGCCCAATTTCGGCCCACATCGTTATCAACATGGCCAGATACTAAAAGATCATCGATTTGGGGCGCTGGAAATACCATGCTATAACTAGGCATTGATGCTCGGTTCGGATCTCTGTACTTCCTATGTATAGAGTTTGGCTTTAGCTCACAACTGGGGACAGGAGATGGAATTCAAGATGTACGTTTTTTACAGTTCCATTTGTACTACTTTTGCACTACATTTTCCAAGGAAGGTGGTAATGGTTTGGTGCCTAAGTATATGTGTGGAAGTGATCCTTGTGCAATTACGGGCTACATAAAAAAATTAGGCTAGATGGGTGGTAGATGCAAGGGTAGCATTAGATGTTTAATGAAACAGTAGGTGTTGCTTGTTCTTGTTCTTGTTCTGGGAGAATGGAAGAGCCATAAAACATGTCTAAATGTATTATCGGAAATGGAAGTAATTTAAACCAACCTGTTCTTTGAGATATATAGGTAGGTTAGAAAGCGAGAGAGAGAGAGAGAGAGAGAGAGAGAGAGAGAGAGAGAGAAATATATTATATATATATAGAGAGAGAGAGAGACAGAGAGAGAGAGAGAGAGAGAGAGAGAGAGAGAGCGAGAAAGAGAGAATTGAAATATAAAATACGTTTTAACGGATTCAGTAATGTATATAATCAGCTCTATTCGTCTTATGGTTTTCGTGAATCTATTGGAATCGATAATATTTCAGTACAATTTCTTTACGCATACAACATTGTTATTTTTGAACAACCTCAGTACATGAGCACCATCTTCGGAACACATGTAGAATATTATATTGACCAATAGTATTCTAATGGTAACAGTAGCTAAAGCGCCTATGCAGTATATATTTACATTATTTTCACATTAGCCATGATTAGGCTCAATTATGTGCATATGCTGCTAAATAAATCTAACCACTATGCATTGCGTACTGGTCAGATTTTGTCCTAAGTATTATCTGAAGCTAAGGCAGAATAATTAAGCGATTGAACAAGAATAAATTGCTTTTGACCGATCGAGCACCGGCGCATCCTGTTTCCTTATGGCAAAGTCAATCCCGTTTGTCATAATGGCATCCTACGGATCCCAGATCTACATCCGGTGTGTTCATCATGGCCGTGAACTCTCTAAGATCCTGCCAAAGCTGCAAGTATCACAGCCCAAATAAAGTTAGGTGTCCTGTTCAAGAAACTTAACAAACTCCTAACAGGATTCTAGCAAGACACTTTCACCTGGGCTGTCGTGGTTCTATTTTTGAGCACCAATGTTAAGTTTCCTGGCCCGGACACCTGACTTATTTGATTATTTACAAGCAGTCACTGTAGATTACCATTTCAATTTCCATCGATGCTGATAAGTAATATACCATAGCACTAAACCAAATATTCTAAAGATCACAGCATAAATATGTCGATCCAATCGGATCCCGTCCAAAGTAGGATACCCAACTATATGTCGATGAGGTTTAGTTTAAACATATTTTATTCACAATAGAAAGGGATTGCCAACTTAGGAAAAAACCCGCTCCTGAAAATTTACATCATATACATTTCTATAACATAATATAACATGAAAGAGA
>JAUTBV010100631.1:0-33151 GCA_032361325.1 Lepetodrilus fucensis | reverse complement strand
GTAGCAACACTATAATCTACTAACTCTTCTTTTTGTCTTTCGTCTAGTTTTTGGTCTATAGCTCCCCAACCTATACTACTATAATTTGTGATACCCGATAGAGTACCAAGATCAGCTAGCTGTATATCTAGTTTAGCCGTAGCAGCTACACCTCCTTTCTCTTTAAATCCGCTTACCCTCAATTCATTTATCCATACTTCCCCATATTGTTTGTTTGCACCTCGATTTTTCCTGATTCCTATCTGAATACCTTTTATGTATCCTAGACTAGGATTACCTTTTATCCTTGCTTTACCTCCGTATTCATTTTCGACATCTACTAATACATCCATAGCAGGATTGGCGTTTCTCTGTTTCTTTAGTTCTGTGAAGATTGATAAAGGAAAATCAAATTTATTCTCAGGTCTCCATACACGATCTGACTTTGATCTACCATCATTCTCTTCTGACATCACTAGTGGCAATTCGTATTCATAATAATTCTCAACAAAATCCTTTCCGATTTTTACAAACACTGAATAGTCTCCATCATTTATTATATTTGAGGTATCAGTTCTTGATTCACCATGTACAAATAGTTGTAGCCTTTTGAATTGTCTGAGATCCATTCTAGACAGTTTGAATATCGAGACCTCACATGAATCTGATAAATTCCCAAATTCCATCAATAGAGATTTTTCATCTTGATTTACCGAACCAATAGTATTATACAGTCTTTGGGTTTTAACTCCTTTTGGAGTTACATAACCAAATGGTTTTTTGTTCTGATTATCAAATGTACTAACTTGATCAATCGAAAATGTAATACCCTCAGTACCCCCTTGATCACCCGAGCAATATGAATCACTTGATTTCCACTGATTTCTAACTAACTCTAGCTCTGCAAATCTTAATATTTTAGGTTGGGTAAAGCCTGTCATATACATCCTCATAAACTGAATTGATCTAAATCCTTCAATTCCTCCTTTTGACTTTCCTTCTCGTAGGGGTATTCTAAAACGATACCATTTTTCTGTATGATCTAAAACATCATTATCATTATAGACATCGACATCTTGTATCTGTGTTATATATCTATTTGTTGTGTCTAAAAAGGAATTATCTCTATTTAAAGGAATTTCGTATTTGTAGTAACTTTCAGGCCCTTGCTCTAGTGATTTGTTCTCATTTAGATCCTCTGAATCTGCTTGTGGATTACCTGGCAATGTAGAATTAGAACCTCTTTTCTTTTCACTATTTCTTTCTGAACCATTCCATCTTTTATATTTTTTTATTAGATTATCTGAACTAGAATAAACCTTACTATCTACACTAACAAAATTATCATTAGATGGATCATTATTAATATCAGTATAATTAGGATTTTCATTTAATATCTCATTTATATATGTTTTGAAGAAATCTCGTTCTAGAGAATCTGACAAGCCATCAAATCCCAAATCTTGTTTTTCTTGATTTGCTTTATCAAAACCTCTCGTGATTGGTGTAGTCAGAGGCACATTTCCCCATGCTGTCTTACTTATTGGATTTTGAGTATTTGGATCTGTGCTAATAGAGTTCTCAAAAAATGGCAATCCATCTTTTAGCAAATCTTCAGATATATTACCTAAATTTATCACTAAACTCCCCGTTTCGTTAGGATCATGCGATACCCCATCATTTCTTTCTGTATATGGATCTAACAACCAAAATTCAAGATACTCAACATTTATAGCCTCAAAGTCTGTATTCTGAAATGATCGCATAACTCCAGCCCATCTTGTAGCTGGTTCATTTAGTTTTATACCATCATTAGTTACTGTTATACCTGCTGTATTATCGTATCCTCCATTGGGTTTATCAAAATTGTATGGACCTCTCTCACTTGGCCAATAACTCATAGCAAATGTATATAACTTTAGTCCATGGACATCATTCTGAGCTATTTGTCTATCAAATAAATCTTTTTGGGAGATATCTCTAGTATAGGCATAATATTTATCACTAGGTGATGCTCCTGTTCTATTATATGATCCAAACCAATTTAACAAAGCTCTATTGGCTCCATATTCAAGGTTATTGCTCAATTGGGCTTCTCTAAATATTTGTTTATCTCCAGCTGGAGTACTAGCTAAGACCCATTTGTTAATACCATAACTTGATAAAGATATCTTACTGGTAGCACCTTCAAAATCATCAACACTTACCAATCCACCATCTTGTCCTTCCAGATCAATCGCTGAGGAGTGTCCTGGTTTTAGTGCTGCAACTTCAGCAGAGAAATTAATATTTGATGGTTGCTTTGTACTATAGAAAGGTAGTTTATCTAGCATTCTAGTTATAAATGGTGTCTCATCACCATAATTAAAGTCCAATCCATATACTCTATTATTAATTGGATCATCACCAAGATTAACTTTTTCTGAATATGGTTTCTCAAATAACCTTAGGTAGGTAGCACCAATATTCATCTTCTTATTTATCTCATATTCAGCTCTAATCCCAAGCATATTTTTCTGCTGATTACTAAATGTTGCATTGTCTTCAAATGCAATATTAATTGGTTGTCCACTAGACAAATAACTTGTATTAATAATCTTAACCGTTCCTAGACCATAATTAATTTCATAATCTACTCCTTCTATCAACTGTACTCCACCGGCGGAAACTCTAACTGATCCCTCTGGAACATTAAATGCTCCTAGTGAGATTTCTGAAGAAAAATCTGATTTAAATTTTCCTTTCATGATAAATCTATTCTTATGAAGATACTTCTCAACTTGTGTTTTGGACTTTGAGTACAATTCTTCAAAAACATATTTTTCTATCAATGTAGTATCTAAATCATCCTTCAATAGCTCTATAAGAGACTTACCAAATGGCTCTAACTGTGGGAATATCACGGTACCTGTTCTAGGTATGATAGTAACTCCAGGTATAAAATCAAAAACTCCGTCTTGTTGAGGGTCTAGTCTAGTATTTAGATTATCAAGATTAAATAATTCTAATAATTGTGTAAATTCATATCCCTTCTCTGGCAAAAATCTTACTAATGAACCACTTTGATTCTTTTTGCTACTATGATTATTCTCATAAAATATATCAAACTGAAAACCCTCTTGGTTTAGCTGAGCCGTACCTATAGAGTAAACATTCTTCATCATAAGATCCCACATTGGTGATCGGCGGGTATTATCACCAGACCTTGTAGTACTATTGCTACTACTTTTAAGCATTTTCATATATCTCACATTCTCTGGTACTGGACTGTTGAGACTATCTTGATTACTTATATTGCCACCAACTATTGGGTCTCCAACATGATAAACCTTTCCTTTGTACTTGTACGTATATCCAACTGCAAGAACCTCTTTAGGTCTAAGTCTTTGATTTAGAGATAATATACCCAATTTAGGGTGAAAAGTGAATTCACTCCTTTTAAGTTTTCTACCTACAAAAAGCTCAAATTGTCTTGATTCTAAATTATATTTATTTGTCAGATTTGTAATTACTTTATCCTTATGTCGAGTGATGCTATCATTTTTAATGCTACTATATATATCATTTGCATCATTGCCCGGAAGTATATTACCATCTACATCTGTATCAGGATTTGATGGAAGATGATAAATAGGATTTGCAATTTCATATTTGGATGAATCTCCTTCTGCTAGGTCAGATATACCTACTATCTGCTGCTCTATAACTGATGCATCTCTTCTGTTGGTAGTTACCCATACTTCTAGTTCAGATATATCTACTAGTCCTTTTATCTGTGGTAGATTAGACAATGCATATTCATATCTATCTCTGTGATAATGCGATAAGAAAAAATGTCTACTTTCATCATATTCATCAGGTCTAATTTCATATTCTTGCTCTACAGCTCCATTTTTCACTCTGAGATTCTTCTTCTTAGACCTTTGCTCAGATGCTATAGCAGATATCTTCAAATGTCCAAATTGTAAATCTGTCTTTAAACCAAATAAACTCTCTACACCTTGGATTAAGGTACTTCTCAATGGAAAACTTACATTACCAGCTTCTATTTTCTTTATAATATCATCTTCAGAAAACTGTTCACTATCATACTCTAACTTCATTTTTTTATCAAAGTCGAATGTAGCTTGAGTATCATAATTGAAACCCAATTTCATCTTATCACCTATCTTGCCATCTACACTCATTCTAATATCCATATCAAAATCTAACAATACACCCTGTTGAGTACTTTGTGGTAGATATGGATTATCATTGTTATTATATATACCTCCAAGTATCAGATCTATACTTCCTTGAGGATTGATACTTATATCTGTTCCTCCAAATAGTCTATCAATTAGATTCTTCTTTATATCAAGTTTAGCAATAGGGTCAAGTTTGCCCAATCGACTCTTGAACCCACCAGTATTGATTCCAGCCAGTTTCTTGAAATATCTTTGCTCGTCCTTCTTAGATTTCCATGCTAAATATTCACTAAAAGTCATAGTATTTGGTGTTCGATAATACTCATCTCCTATTTTCTCAAAGATGATGTAACCACCTGTTTCTGGATCGTATTCTACTTTCTGATCTATTACAGTGGGAGTGATATCGAAGGGATTTTCTTTTGGATCATTTATAAAATTACCCTTTCTCTCTTTTACAGGAATAGTATCTGTAACAGTTGGAGTGATTTGAATGTCTTCAGGAATTATCATTGATTCCCCTTTAGACATAGAGAATATTAGGATAATCAAGGATATAACCGAATAAATATAATGTTTTCTTGTCATTTCTAAATTATGTGTAAATTGTCGTATTTTCAAAAAGATTACTACATTCTAATACAACGTAGAAATCTAGTTTTGGTATATATTTTCTGTTATAATTGTTTAAGAACTTGCTTTATTAAATCTTCTACATTTTTAATGTCAGGATTTGTAGATAACACTTGAGCTATTTGCTTGGAAATTTTCTGTTTATTAAATCCTAATGCTTGCAATGCTGAAGCCGCTTCTCTTCTCAATGTATCATCAGGTCTATTGATAATAGTAGGAACATCTCCCATCTCTTTTACCATCTTATCTTTTAAGTCAAGAATTATTCGTTTTGCAGTCTTAGGGCCAACACCTTTCACCTTGTTAAATGCAGTATAATTGTCATGAATTATTGCAGTACGTACCTCATCTGGATTCATATATGACAGGGTAACTCCCGCAGTATTGGGACCTATTCCAGATACTTTGATTAGATTCATGAATACATCCTTTTCATCTGCTGTTGCAAACCCATAAAGACTATGCTTATTTTCTGTGATATGAAGATACGTATAGAGTTTTACTTCCTTCAAATCTTTTATCTCCCCATAAGTAAATAAGCTTATTTTTACTTGATAACCAATACCATTAGTTTCAATAAATACATATCCTGTATTGACTTCTGTTAATTTTCCTTTAATATATGCAATCATATTATTATTTTTAAAGGGCAAATATAAGAAATTATGTTAAAAACATATGGTGTTTTATGATAATGTGTTAATATTTTCAATCCAAATAGAACTTTATTACCATATTACGTCTTTTATACTTAAGTAATTGCCTTATTAAAAATTAGTCCTAATAGGATATTTACTATTGTCTAAATTTACAAAAATTAGATTTTTTTTAATCAAACACTAGATTTATTATTGAATAAGTCAAACTATATTTGTATATTAGTAGTTAATATGTATATGAAACAGTTTCTTTTTTTGATTTTACTATTCTCTTCTTTGGGTATATCTGCACAGAGGATAAACACAAGTTTTGGGAAAAATAGAGTTCAATTTCATAATGATTATGACGAATGGAGAAAATATCAGTCTGACCATTTTACTTCCTATTGGTATGGAAGAGCTAAGAATATAGCAAATAGTGTAGTCGATATAGCAGAGGAGGAGTATGATGAAATACGTAAATTGATGGAATACAGGCTTAATGACAAGATAGAATTATTCATCTTTACAGACCTTACTGATATGAAACAAAGCAATATCGGAAGTGAAGAGATATTTGTAGGTGTAAATGATGAGACTACGGTTATTGGCAATAAAGTATTGCTTTATTTTGATGGAAATCATAAGCATTTATATAAAAATATAAGGTCTGGGATTGCAGAAGTATTTATATATCAAATGTTCAATAGTTCAAATCTGAAAGACTTTGTCAAAAGCAAATTTTCTTCTAGAATACCAGATTGGTACAATAAAGGTCTTGTCTCCTATATCGGAAGTAAGTGGGATAGTAAAACAGAAAATGACCTTGCTAGGATTACAAAATCTAATACTGGTAAATGGGATTTTCATAAATGGTCTAATAAATATCCCAAAGAGATAGGACATTCTTTTTGGTATTTTATTGATCAGAATTATGGAAGATCTACAATTTCTAATATCCTATACTTGACTAGGATTTATCGAAATATGAATGAAGCATTTATATTTGAATTGGGTCAAGAATTGGATGTCACTTTGGTTGATTGGAAGAATTACTATATCGATAAATTACAATATTTTCAGTATGACGTTAATAAGAATAACACGATATACAAATCTAAAAAAAATGAGCAAATAAGCTTTCTTAAACTAAGTCCAAATAGAAGTAAATTGCTCTACTGCAAAAATAGAAATGGCAAATATAAACTAATAATTCGCAATTTGAAATCAAATGATACTAAGACAATTTTTAAATTTGGGTATCGGAATTTGCTACAAGAAACTGATTATAATTACCCACTTGCAACTTGGAATAATGAAGAAGAAATAAGTTTTATTTACGAAAAGAGAGACATTGTATATTTACGTAGAATGAATGTTATTACAGGTGATTACAAAGAACAAGAATTGCCTAGGTCCATACAAAGAATATATAGTATTAGTGCCATCAATGAATTAGAATATGTGATAGCAGCAAGTAAAAATGGATTCTCAGAATTGTATATTTACAATGCTAAAAAACGACAATTTACTACATTAACTTCTGGGAAATATGATAATCTAGAAGCTATCTATATCAACGATGATTCTCTAAATGGCATATTATATACATCTACCTCTACTGATGAAAAACCAGAGATAATCAATAATAAAACTTGGAAATTTAATATCAGTTTTATGGATTTCTCAGTATCTGATAAACCTATAAAAAAATTAGGAGATTTTGATTTTTCGGATCATTATGAATTGAAATATCTTGGTAATAGTAAAATAGGTTTTCTTTCTAAAAAATCTGGTTATGCACAGCAATATATATATGATATAAATCGTGACTTAACAATGCTAATCTCTCCAGATATTAGTAGTGTAAAAAAATATGATATTGATTATAATCGTAATACTAATTTTAAAGTAATAAAGGAAAACAACAGAGAGTATATTATCAAGGAATCTAGTCAAAGCTGGACGAATCATACTGCATCAAATAGTTATTTTGTAAGTCATACAAATATATCAGAAAAAGAAATAGAGCATGAGAAAAAAGAGATACCAGAGGGATTATTGTTTGTAACTAAATTTGAAGAACCAAAAAGAAATACAAAATCCAATTATAATAATAATTTTAAAAAAGAGAAAAAACACAAATTTAATATAGATAGAATAACAGGTGCAAGACTTGCATTTTCATTAGCAGATTATTCATTTAATTTTAGCAATGATATTCTTTTTGAGGGCTTGGAGACGTATATAGAAAATCAAAATAGTGGACAATTCTTGAATAATAATGGGTTTCTTCTAAAGGCAATAACTAAAGACTTATTTGAAAATTACAATATAGAAGCTGGCATTAGAATTCCAACAAGACTTAATGGAAATGAAGTTTACCTTTTAGTAAAAGATGACAAAAGATTAATTGATAGAGAATATATACTCTATCGAAAATCCAAAAAATATACGCTAGAAGAAGGTTTTTTTGGAGAAATACAACAGACAAGAAAAATTGGGTTACTAGGAATGATTAGATGGAAATACCCATTTGATATATACAAAAGTATTCGACTGAGTACTAGTTATAATATTGAAAGATATGCCTATCTTGGTGTAGATGATAGACGATATGATGACCCGGTGGTTAACGATAAGCGATTAGCAATAAAGCTTGAGTATATATTTGATAATACTATAGTAAAGGATTTAAACATACTTCATGGTACTCGATACAAGTTCTATGCTGAGGCTATCAACAAATTTGATATACAGATATTTGATAATCCAACTTTTGAATTGAATAAAGGGCATAGTTTTGTCTTTGGATTAGATGCGAGAAATTATTTCCCGATTGGTCAACATGCATTATTTGCTTCACGTATAGCTGCATTTACTTCTTTAGGATCAGAAAAGATACTTTACCAATTAGGAGGTATAGAGAATTGGATTAATCCAAGTTTCAGTATCAATAATACTAACACTGAAGATGAGAGATTTTCATACAGATATAATGTAGCAAATCTTAGAGGTTTTAAAAGCAATGTTAGAAATGGAAATTCAGCAGCCCTCAGCAGTTTAGAATTTAGGTTTTTACCATTTAGATATCTTTCGAAAAAAAGAATACAATCTTCATTTTTTAGAAATTTTCAAGTAGTATTATTTGGCGATATAGGAACAGCATGGTACGGTCTGAATCCATTTGATGATAAGAGACTAAATGAGATTCATATAAGTCAACCACCGATATTTGAGATAGATGTAATATATCATCGTGACCCAATTGTTATTGGGTATGGTTTGGGGATTAGGGCTACAATACTTGGGACCTTGCTTAGGGTTGACTATGGTTGGGGTTTAGAATCTGGTATCACACAAAAGCCTATTTTATATCTTGGTTTAGGAAAAGATTTTTAAATAATAGATATTAAAAACATACACCTAATATACATACCTTGAGTATCTATACTAGAAATATTTATTAAAAATAATCACAAAATACAAATGAGTATTATTCCTGATTATTTTTTGTTTTAGTTAATAAGTAAATTGCTAATGGAAGACCTAGCAATACTAAAACCAAAAAAGCTGTAAGAAGATTTGCAGTCAAGTCATTGTATAGTACCATATCGAATTATTAATTTTTGTTTTGAAAAATAAATAGAGCATAAAGTTACAAATATTTTTTAAATCTCAAAACTTTCAGTTATCTATATTAGATATTAGTATCTATAATCATAATTTTAATTACTTACAAGATAAAATTTCTATAATACGATTAAAGGTTATATATCTTAGATAAAATATTACTCAAAAAATGATAAATCCCTATTGTTTTTTTATCTTCGACTTTATATTTTAACAGAAACACAATAAGTATGAAAAACAATATTTTTCTTTTATTTCTAGTAGCAATAACTTTTTTTGGAACTAATTCTTGCAATCAAACAAAAACAATGATAAAAACAACAAATTCAGTTTTAGACCTCTCAAATATGGATAGGTCAGTAAATCCAGGAGATGATTTCTATAGATACGTAAATGGAGCATGGATGGACAAAATTGAAATTCCAGCAGATAGAGGAAGATGGGGGAGCTTTGATGAATTGAGAATGAAAACTTCTGAAAATGTATTAACCATATTTGATAAAGCAATCAAAGACCCAAGTTATACAAAGGGTGATGATCAGAAAAAAGCAGTAGTGTATTATAAAACTGCTATGGATACTCAAAGACTTGATAAAATAGGAGTCAATCCTCTTCGCCCATATCTTGATGCTGTAGATAATATAAAAGATATAGCTACATTACAATCATATATAGAGGATAAAACACCTATAGGTCTTAGTGGATTTTTTGGGTTTTCAGTATTTACCGATCTAGGAAATAGTAAAGTTCATGCTCCTTATCTATCTCCTGGAGAAATTGGATTACCCGAAAGAGATTATTATCTAAAAGACGATGATGACTCCAAGAAATTAAGAGAAAAATATCTTGCTCATATCACAAAAATGATGAATTTTATTGGTTATGATAGCAAATCTGCAACTATAGCTGCTGATGAAATTCTCAAACTTGAAACTCGTATGGCACACGTCATGATGCCTAAAGAGAAAAGTAGAAATCCAATGAATATATATAACAAATGGACTGTAGATAATCTTTCTAAAACATGTCCTTCATTTGATTGGAAAAAATATTTTGCATCGACAGGAGTTAAGAGTTTTGATACAATTATCGTGACAACTCCTGACTTTATACCCGAATTAGAATCTATACTAAACGAAGCCAATATACCTACATGGAAAAATTATCTAAAATGGATAATTATTAATAATGGAGCAAATTATCTAAGTCGTGATATAGAGAAAGTAAATTTTGATTTTTATGGGAAAGAGCTTAGTGGAACTAGTGAAATGAGACCACGTTGGGAAAGAGTGTTGGACAATGAAAATGCTACGATGGGAGAAGCTATTGGTAAGCTATATGTAGATGAATTCTTTCCACCTGCAGCCAAATCAAAAGCGGCAAATATGGTTGCAAATATCATAGAAGCATTTGAAAATAGAATAAATGCCCTTGAATGGATGTCTGATGCTACTAAGAAGAAATCTATAGAGAAGCTTACAAAAATGACAGTAAAAATAGGTTATCCTGACAAGTGGAAGGATTATAGTACCTTGGATATAAAATCATATGATGAAGGAGGTTCATATCTATACAATGCCTTGAATGCTAGAAAATGGAATTTTGAAGATGATATGAAAAAATTGGGCAAAGATGTTGATAAAACAGAATGGGGTATGGCTCCACAGGTAGTGAATGCATATTATAATCCACTTAATAATGAGATAGTATTTCCAGCTGCAATACTACAGCCACCATTTTATAATTATGAAGCCGATGAAGCTATTAATTTTGGTGGTATAGGTGCAGTTATTGGCCATGAAATATCACATGGCTTTGATGACCAAGGAAGCAGATTTGATGCTGATGGTAATATGAAAAATTGGTGGACTGAAGAAGATAATATCAAGTTCAAAGAGCGAAATAAAGCTCTGATAAATCAATTTAATGCATACGAACCACTACCAGGAATACATGTTAATGGAGAATTTACACTAGGTGAAAATATTGGTGATTTAGGAGGTATAAATGTTGCTTATGACGGTTTACAATTACATTTTAAGAAGCATTCACGACCTGCCGATATTGACAATCTTACGGCCGAACAAAGATTCTTTATATCATGGGCAACTATATGGAGAGGAAAGACAAGAGATGAAGCACTAAAAACACAAATCAATACTGACCCACACTCTCCAACTCAATATAGAGCAGTAGGACCATTGACAAATTTAGAAACATTTCATCAAGCCTTTAATATCAAATATGGTGATAAAATGTACAAAGCTCCTAAAGATAGAGTGAATATATGGTAGTGAATATATGGTAGATGAATGCAGTTCATAGCATCGTTATTTGCTATGATAAGTAATAATATTATTACCTTAGAAAAATAAAGATATATAATAAATTAGTAAATCAAAAGTTTGTTAAGTTGTAACAGTATTTTTAAAATTTGCTATCAACTAATATTGCTATTTCTTTTTCCTTTTTTATTGCTTTTGCCATTAGTTCATCTGCCTTTACCAGAGCATTGGTGACAAATTCTGTATCATCAAATCCGTCACAATTTATTTTTACATTTAGGTATGCACCTTTTATTGCAGCTAGAGAACATATAGAACCAACAGCAGCATCAGATAATGAGTTGACATTACCATCTGTTACCATTTTTTCACATATTTCAAATGATTCATAAGCTGTTTCCATCACAGAAAATGGTATCTCAATAGCATATTTTGTTGCCTCAGATATTGCAAAAGAACGTTTTTTCTTGTCTTCTTCTGTTTTTTTAGGTAACCTTATAGCTTCGATAATTTTGTTGAATGCATTCGTGTCTTCATCTACTAAATTAATCAATCTCTTTCTAATATTTTGACCTATTACAGCAAAATCTGAGAAAAATTCCCATCTGTCATCCCAACCTCTTTTGTTAGCAGATATATTAGCTACCATAGTTGCTAGTGATATACCCAAAGCTCCAACATAAGCAGATATACTTCCACCTCCTGGTGCCATACTTTCTGAAGCAGTCTCTTCTGAAAACGCAACAAGATCCATACCTATTAATTTTTGTTTTTCACTATCGTCTAAAAGGTATTCGATAATCTTTTTCTTGGGATCAAATGGAGATAATTCATCAAGTCCAAGTGATATTATACCTATATGTATGATTTCTTTTTCTGAAATCCCTATTGATCTATTTTGTTTTTTTAAATAATACTCTCCAGCATCAATTAGTACCTTCTTAGGTATAAGTCCTACCAATTCACTTCCAGTCACCCTAAGACCACGGCTATTAGCACTATTTCTACATGCTTCAAAAGCTTCATGAAGCTTAGTTACATTAATGTCCGTAAGATTCATGGAGATTTGTGCTAACCCATATTCTTCTATATACCAACCTATAGCTTTTACAGATTTTAGCATCCCTGGAACACGTAGATTTTCACCATTTTCATCTTTGAGAACCTTACCATTAAGTTTCCCACCTTCTCTTTTAAGTCTTCCTTTCTCCCTTATATCAAAAGCTATACTGTTAGCTCTTCTAGAAGAACTTGTATTTAAGTTGACATTATATGCTACTAAAAAATCTCTTACACCTATAGCAGTAGCACCAGATCTAGGATTAAAAACAGCTTTCCCATAATCTGGTTTCCAATTAGAATCTTTTAGTTTTTCTTCTAGCCCTTCATATTCACCTGACCTTACTGTTGCAAGGTTTTTTCGCTCATTTTTGGTAGCTGCATTTTCATACAGAAATATAGGGAAATCCAGTTCTTTCTCTACTTTCTCACCTAACTTATGAGCCCAAGGAATAAGTTCTTCTAAACTAATATTTGACACTGGGATTAGAGGGCAGACATCTGTCGCTCCCATACGAGGATGCTCGCCAGTATGCTTAGACATATCTATCAACTCAGATGCCCTTTTCATAGCCCTAAATGCAGCCTCTATGACAGGTGCAGGTTCTCCTACAAATGTCACAACTGTTCTATTAGTAGCTTTACCAGGATCTATATCCAGAAGCTTTACTCCTTCGACTGATTTAATAGCATCGGCTATACTATCAATAATTTTCATATCCCTACCTTCACTAAAATTGGGAACACATTCAATAAGTGGAGCTGCCATTTTTTTTGTATCTTTTAGTTATTAATAATTTAGTACAAAACTAAACAATGATACGAACAGATTATACGATTTATTCTATTTTTTTATTTTATGCGATATTTATACGTCTATTTAAGTTATTTATGAATTAGTTCTCAAGATGCTAAGCAAAGAAATATAAGAAATTAGAAATTCTTATCAAGAATAATAATAACGTATATCACACATATATTATTTATTATAAGTTGATTAGTAAATTTGCTAAAACTTTATTATTTAATCTTTTTGATATTTCAAATTATTAAAAAAAGAAAACAACCGAATGGTTATCTTGAATATATTTTAAATTGATGTAAATTTGAGCCAACTATTTAGATATTATAAAAACAGTAAATTATTAAATTATGGGTGATCAGTGGAATATAGGAGGGAAAAAGAAGAAAAAAGGAATTAAGGAAAATAATGAGACGGCTGTCTTGATAGGAATAATTCGTAGGGATAATACGAAAGAACAAGTCAATGAATATTTGGCAGAATTAGAATTTCTTGCAGAAACAGCAGGGGCTATAACTAAAAAAGTATTTATTCAAAGTCTTCCAAATCCTAATAACAAGACTTTTATAGGTAAGGGTAAATTAGAAGAAGTACTGGAATATGTGAATATGCATAAAATTGACATGGCAATATTTGATGATGATTTGACTGCCAAGCAAGCTGCAATATTGGAAGAAGAACTTAAAATAAAAATAATTGACAGAAGTACTTTAATACTGGATATCTTCGCATCAAGAGCACAAACAGCACAAGCCAAAACTCAAGTAGAATTGGCACAAACTCAATATATGCTTCCAAGATTAAGAGGATTATGGACTCACCTTGAAAGACAACGTGGTGGTATAGGTATGCGTGGTCCAGGAGAGCAAGAAATAGAGACAGATAGAAGAATTGTAAGGGATAAAATATCATTTTTGAAGAAGAAACTCGAAAAAATAGATATGCAAAATACAACTCAAAGAAAGAATCGTGGACAGATGATTAGAGTCTCTTTAGTTGGATATACCAATGTTGGCAAATCTACTTTAATGAATAGTGTTAGTAAGTCAAAGGTATTTGCCGAAAACAAATTATTTGCAACTCTTGATACAACCGTTCGTAAAGTAGTAATAGATAGAATGCCTTTTTTGATGTCAGACACCGTCGGATTTATCAGAAAATTACCACACCATCTTGTAGAAAGCTTTAA
The DNA here is from genome assembly GCA_032361325.1 of Lepetodrilus fucensis. Classification (NCBI taxonomy): domain Eukaryota; kingdom Metazoa; phylum Mollusca; class Gastropoda; order Lepetellida; family Lepetodrilidae; genus Lepetodrilus; species Lepetodrilus fucensis. Next base: position 18,746 of record JAUTBV010100631.1, on the reverse strand, counting down.
ATCCACATTAGATGAAGTACGAGAAAGTGATATAATAATTCATGTAGTAGATATAGCACATCCACAGTTTGAAGACCATATCAAAACTGTCAATATAACACTAAACAATCTAAAAGTTACTGATAAACCAACTCTGATGGTTTATAATAAAATCGATTTATATAAGAAACGTAATTTTGATGATTATGTGGAAAAATCTGAAAGAGAAAATATACTAAAAGAATTAGAAGAAAGACTAAAACATGAATATAAACATGAAGGAATATTTATCTCTGCATTAACCAAAGAAAACCTTGGTGTATTTAAGTCTAAGTTACAAAAAATGGTTGCTCATTTTTACAATATTAGATATCCATATCAGAGTAATTCTTGGTAATTAATGAGTCTTAAAATTAAGCAAAGTACTAAAATTAACAATGATTTTTAGTTAGTTGAATATCTCTCACAGAGGTACACTAATGGTAGATATTGTTGTATTAATTAAAACAATCTCTTAAAAGCCAATCTTAAGAATATCAATAGTCCTGCCAATATTATTAATGCATATTGAAATGGCATAAAACTAATTATGAATATTTGTGTCCTGTCCAATATCCATAGCAGTATCATAATAATAGTAATGATTAGCATTAAAGCAGACAATTTATTAAACCCAGGAATATAACTAAAATCAATAGTATTCCTTATTATCATAAGTGTAGCAATCATAGCGATAATAGGAAGAAAATGTGCATATATATTCATCTCATAAATACTTCTTTTTTCAAAAAAGAAAGTATATACATTGAGAGTTATCGCAAAAATACCAGGAATACAAACCAAATATATCAATGTAGAATACAAATATGTCCAAGGACTTTCATGACTCTCATCTTTTGAAAAAATACCAGCTAAAATAGCAGTCAAAATAATAGCTCCAAAAAAGAATAATACAATTGCTGGATTTTTAGCAAGTAAATCAAATAGCTGTGATAATGTCATAATTTTTGTTTTATATCGTGGATTTCTACAAAAATATAAAAAATATTAGTCAATCATTATATTGTGGTAGTATTTGTTTTCTTATCAAAATTTCTCTAACACCAATAATAATCATAAACCTAGTATTCTTAATAATGACTAGACGGATGAGGATATATTACTGAAACATATATTATAAAAAAAATATATTTTACTGATTTAAAACATATAAATATATATCATTTGACTGTATCTTTGTTCTCTTAAAATTTTACGTATTTCTAAACAAAAATATAATGAGTAAAGCTGTATATATTGCTACAATGGAACATGGTAGCGGAAAGTCTATAATAACACTAGGTTTGATGCGAATGTTACTAGGAAAAGTAACAAAAGTTGGATATTTTAAACCAATAATAAGTGATTTAAAAGAAGGAAAACAAGATAATCATATCAAAACGGTACGGTCATTTTTTAATCTTGACATCAAACATGATGAAGTATATGCCTATACTAAAAGTGAACTTCTTGAAAAAATACATGACGAAGGTATCGATGAAGTATTGGATAGAATAATAGAAAAGTATAAGTCTATCGAAGAAAAATATGATTTTGTACTCGTAGAAGGAACAGATTTCTCTGGAGAAGGAACTGCTACCGAACTAGAAATAAATACAGATATAGCAAAGAATCTTGGGATTCCAGCTATTATAGTCCAGAGTGGTAAAGATAAAACAATGTCAGAGTTTGTAAACAATCTTTTATCAACCTACGATTTATTCAAATCCAAAGAAGTAAAGGTAATGTCTGTTGTGGCAAATATGATTAAACCTGAAAATCTAAAAATTGTAAAAAAAGAGCTAGAAAAGGAACTAGGAAAGAACGTTTTGACAAGTGTTATCCCATTGATAGATTCTCTCAATCACCCTACAGTAAAGGAGATAGTATCCGGACTAAAAGCAAAAGTCCTAGTAGGTAAAGTTGACTGTCTTAATAATCAAATATCAAATTATGTGGTTGGAGCTATGCAATTACGTAATTATCTACCAAGATTAAAAGACAAGTCTCTAGTTATCACACCTGGTGATAGATATGATATAATACTAGGTGCTCTACAAGCTAATCTATCTACTAACTATCCTAATATCTCAGGTATTGTACTGTCTGGTGGTATAGAGCCAGATGTATCCATCCTAAATCTTATCAGTGGACTTACTTCAAAAGTTCCTATGATTCTTACACAAAGTGATACTTTTGAAACCGCTCATCTTATAAGCCAAATAAAACCCAAAATTTACGCTGATAACAAATCCAAAATCATGACTTCTATTAGAACTTTTGACCAGCACGTAGATCACGAGGCGCTAGCAGAGGCATTGATTACTTTCGAAACAAAAGGTATCACTCCTAGAATGTTTCAATATAATATCCTTAAACGAGCACAAAAAAACAAAAAACATATCGTATTGCCAGAAGGAAATGACGATAGAATACTTACTGCTGCAGCTCAATTGATAAACCAAAATGTAGTTGAATTAACTGTATTGGGTAAAGAAGACGACATTAGAAAAAGAGTAAAGAAACTAGGAATTAAATTTGATTTTGAAAGAATAAATATTATTGACCCCGTTTCATCAACTAACTTTGAAGATTATGTCGATACTTTATATGAATTAAGGAAACATAAAAAAATGAATAGAGCTATGGCAGATGATAAAATGCGAAATGTTTCATTCTATGGCACTATGATGGTCCATAAGGGACATGCTGACGGGATGGTATCTGGTGCTGTTCATGCCACTAAGCATACCATATTACCTGCTTTGCAGTTTATAAAAACTAAGCCAGGTGTATCCGTTGTTTCTTCTATTTTCTTTATGTGTTTGGAAGATAGAGTTTCGGTATTTGGAGATTGTGCTATCAATCCGAATCCTACTGCTGAAGAATTAGCTGAAATAGCAATATCTTCTGCTGATTCTTCTATAGCTTTTGATATAGAGCCCAAGATAGCTATGTTATCATATTCTTCTGGTGCATCGGGTACTGGAGAAGATGTAGAACGTGTAAGAAAAGCTACTGAAATCGTAAAGAAATTAAGACCTGATTTAAAAATTGAAGGTCCTATTCAATACGATGCTGCTGTAGATCCATATATCGCTGGTAATAAAATGCCAGATTCAGAAGTTGCTGGGCAAGCAAGTGTATTGATATTTCCTGATTTAAATACTGGTAATAATACTTATAAAGCCGTACAACGTGAAACTGGTACCACAGCTATTGGCCCAATGTTGCAGGGATTAAATAAACCTGTAAATGATCTTAGCAGAGGATGTACAATTGAAGATGTTTTCAACACTGTTGTTATAACCGCTATTCAAGCAGAAGGTTTATAAGGGGTTTTTAATATCGGGAATGTAGTTGGACGCAGAGTACACGGAGAAAAACACAGAGGTTCGCAGAGAAAAAAAAGAGGGTCTAATACTAAATATATATCGCCCTTTCAGGGCTTTTAGAGCTGATACATCATATACAAAGGACTATCGCCCTTTGTTATAGACTATCGCCCTTTCAGGGCTTATCTGTTTCGTAATTATCGCTTTGATATCAATAAAGAGTTAGCCCTGAAGAAAAAAAAACTTTGCGTGACTTTGCGATATCTTTGCGTGACTTTGCGTGATAGTAGCTGGACGCAGAGGTTCGCAGAGAAAACGCAGAGGTTCGCAGAGAAAAAAAACTTTGTGTGACTTTGCGGTATCTTAAAATAAAAAAGAAGAAGCTAATCAGTGTATTAGCTTCTTCTATACTAAAAAACAATTACTATTTTGATTTTAATATTTTGTAGCAGTCCAAGTCTTATCAGGGTCAGTTCCGAAAGTATATGTTCCACCCATTGTGTTATTTAATAACTTTCCTGTAAATTGATATGATGTATTTGCAGGGGTTGAAGATGAATCCAAATCATAAGTTAAAATATTTCCACTTAAAGACCAAGTTCCATTTGATAAATAAGTTCCTGGAGAACTTGGCTCATCGTATATTGTTGTTCCGTCAGCATTAAAAATCACATCAGCATGCCAAGAAGTAGTAGAGTCATGAATTAATAAAAAATCCCATGTTGTCGAATCTAATCTTGATGTTGCAAATGATTGTTCTGTGCCATAACTTGTCCCAATATTATTTGTTGCATAAACTCTAAAGTAGTAAGTTGAGTTTGCTACTAAATTAGAAATTGTACTTGTAAATGTATTTGAGGTTTCTGTAGTTTTACTATTAGCAATAGTTGGATTTGCATTAGTACTCCAACAAACACCACGAGAAGTAATTTCACTTCCGCCATCTGAAGTTACATTTCCTTCAATTTTAATTGTTGTGTAAGTGATTTCTACATTTCCGCTTACTGTTTCACTTGTTATTGATGGTGCTAATATTCCTGATTCATCATCTCTATCACAACTTGAGATAAGAATTATTAAAGAAAATAAAGCAATTACTTTTAAAAAATGATTTTTCATATTAATTTATATTTTATTTTATGACTGTCTTTTTGACAACTAATAAAAACAATACAAGAGATGTTTTTATAGTTTTTTTTATGCTAATTTTTTTTAAGTAAGGAGAGACAGAAGTATCTATCTGCCTCTCCAAACAAAAAGATTTACTATTTTGATTTAATGATTTTATGAACTTCTTGTCCTTGTGAAGAAGTCAAGCTCAACATATAGATACCATCAGTAAACGTACTCATATCTACATTGGAATCGTCGATTGCTCTTCTAACTTGCTCATATACTAATCTTCCATTGATATCATATAAAGCTATGTTTATATCAGTTGATTTTGATATTGCTTCAATTACCAGCACGTCTTTTACAGGTGAAGGATATACACGATATTGATCTACTTCAAGGTTTGTAGTCGCTACTGCATCACATGGCATAGTGAAACAAATCACTTCATCACCCGTGCAGCATTTTTTTAATTCGCCATTTACATTATGGCCAGTAATTCTTAGGCATATTTGATCTCCAGCATTCACTCCAGTGATTTTGATTTTATCTAGATTTCCATTTGCTCCGATAAGGATAGGAGTAGTAGAATAATCAAATGTTAGTGGTCCCAATACAGCACTTGCGGGAGCACTTATGACATCAACAGTTATCATATGTACATCGAATCCTGGTGATGTATTTCCTTGATCAGTATTATTGATTAGAGTAAAATCAAACCATCCTTCTTGTGTTGTGTCATCACAATAAACTTGTTGTTCTACTATCTGCATACAAGGGTAGTCAAGTTCTGATTGACATTCGGTATGGACAGCTTTACAACATACTACTTCAGGGAACCCATTAGGTTCTGCTAGCCATTGTACCTCTATAGTCTGAGTACTAGATGTGATATTTCCAAGACAGAAATCACCCAGTACTAAAGTTCCAAGAGGAACAAATGTACCCGGAATATATGTAAACTCATAACCACCACTTATGGGTGTCATATTCCAATCTGCAGTATTCGCAACAAACCCTAGTGTCATTCCTGGATTTAAACCGGACACTCTAAAGGCAGTAAAGTAAGAAGCTTGATAATTATTGTGAACACTTAATGTATAGCAACATTCCCCATCTACATCAGATGCAGACTGAGCACTTACTTCGACATCACTACAAGCTACATCACCACATGGTGGCAAGGTTACACATATGGTATCAGAGTGGCAACAATTATTGTATCCATTATTTAAGCTATCATAGACAGATATTACATAACAGAACTTATCGCCAGCTCCTAAGCCATCTATATCAATACAAGGCATAGTTACTGTAGTCCCAATTGGGAAATTAATGGTCGTATCAATACTTGTAGGATTAAATACTCCTCCTAACGGATTGGAATGAAGATCATGTATTTTTATAAATCCTCCTGTAAAGTTAGCGACGTTTTTGATATCAAAACAGTAGCTATAATGTCCAGCAGTATCACAGACGATAGTATCAAAGAGCACAACAATGCAGTCTCCTCCTAATATTTCACATTCAGTAGTGAGGGTGTCTGTACATATTACATCACCATTGATACCCAACCATCTCATAACGATGGTCTGTGTGACACTGTTTGAAGCTGCTAAACAAAAGTTGATTTTCCCAGCTAGATTGCCAGATGGTATATAATCATCCCCTGTATATATTGATCTTGGTTTCCACACTTTCTTATGAGTAGATAGGTTCATAATACTCCAATCTGGAGGTGTAGATGCACTTCTAAATGATCCGCCATTGAGTACTTCCAACTCTATCGCTGCGAATGTAGAATCACACTCTCCATGTAATTCGATATCATAACAACAATCTCCTTCTTCTCCCACATTATTGAGGCTGTAAGATTTATTTTCACACGGTTCTATACAACCTGTGGTAGGTTCACATGGTGGCAATAATATACATAAGGTATCTGTATGGCAACAATTGTTATAACTCTGTGGATCATTAGGGTTGTTAGGGTCAATAGCTATAGTATCATATACCGATATCACAAAGCATACTGTATCTCCACTCATCGCATTTGTAATATTGATTGGAGGCATTACGACGGTGCTATTTATTGGTAGATTGACCATTGTATCAACAAGTGCAGGTGTAAACACGGCCCCTCCTGGCTTAGAATGCATTCTATCAATTCGAACATAATTTCCCGTAAACATACCTACATTCTGTACACTGAAACAATAAGCAAATCCTCCAGGTGGTACACATTTTATGGTATCATCCAATATAATAATACAATCTCCAGGTGGTGGTGGCTCACATTCGGACACTATCGTATCTGTACATATTGTATCACCATTATTGCCGATCCATCGCATCACGACAGTCTGAGGTATACTACTAAATCCTTTTAAGCAATAGTTAATCTTTCCAGATGTTGTTCCAGAAGGTATGTAATCACTTCCCGTAAATATTGATCTAGGACACCATCGTTTAATAGTAGGTGACAGATTCATAATTGACCATTGTGACCCAGCTGAAGCGGTTCCGAAATAAGCTCCGGTAAGTACTTCTAACTCTATACATTTAAAGGTAGAGTCACATTCTGTTGTGATATCAATACTGTGACAGCAGTACTCATCACCAGGTTCTGAATTTACTGTATAAGATTTGAGTTCACATGGCTCGTCACAACCTGTTGGACACTCAGGTACCACTAATTCAACAAAATCAGAGATACATTGGCAACATCCATCATTACTAGATGCCTTTATCTGAAAACTTAAATAATTTGTTCCAGCAGGAGGGGTAAAATAAAACGTATGTCCAGTCGATGTCTGTCCAGGAGTCACTGAAGGAATCGACAATATGATAGGAGTTACCGTTGTCGAATTAGGGATAAGACTGATGACCTCTAATTGTTCCATATTGAAATCTGAGATATTTGTAAAGTCAAAATCAAATCTAAATCCTGCTGGGTCGCAAGCTAATGTATCATAGATAATATTCATACATTTATTACATTCAAGAGTGATCGTATCGAGACATGATTCTCCATTGATCCCAATCCACTCTATCTGTATCTGCTGCGGAGCAGTATCATAGTCCTTTATACATAGGCTCACTGGAGAGAAAGTTCCTGTAGGCACATATGCAGTCGGGTTTATCTGTATCTCTGTATCATTATTTGTAGAGTAGCCCCAACTCGGATCGATAACGACATTGTCAAATTTTAAATTACTTACTGGAGTGATTTTAATATCTGTAAATAATTGAGCATTGCCGTTGGTCAACTGTAGATCAAAGCAGCAAAAAGGAGATTCTTGGTCAGGAATTGCGACGGCATTCGTTTCGCTACAAATAGCTTCATCAACCAATTCTTGTAAGCAGAACTCGTCAAAATTGACATATATTTTTCTATATTCTGGAGGAGTCGCCTGATCATACGCTGTCACCATGATATGAGTTATACCGTTTGTCGGCAATATACTAGAATCAAAACTAACATTCTCATTCACCCATGTATTGGTAAATCCAGAAGGAGTTGTAATAACTCCTAATAATACAACCTTTACAGAAGGATCCACACTTTGCCATAAATCAACATTCCAAGGATTATTACTTGATCCTACAGGAGTATTGGCAATAACTTGTGTAGGGTTATAGACTCCATAAATGCCTATTTCAACACTGCCAGATGCCGCTATATTGGCATTAGCTATCTTGAAATCAAATGAATAATTACCAGAAGATTGAGCGATCGGAGTATCGAGATAGTTATACATCCCTTCTCTGTAGGTGTTGTCATTTACAGGAGAAGGACGGTTCTCAATCCAAATTCCAGCATAGACATGTGTATTGGGATTGGGGGTTGCTCCTGTAGAACTCGTACCTCCATTACAGTGTAAATCAGCAAGAGAATTATCCTGCCATAGTTGTGACCATCCTGTAGCTAACCCAATATCTTGATCAATTACCAAATTAGGATCTCCAGAAATCACTTCAAAATCTCCATTCTGAAAGAAATTTCCTGGGCAAAAATCGTCATTAACGACATTGCACCATTGGCCTTGTAAGGAATGTGAAAAAACGAATAGTGGGATAATAATAAATAGAATAGATTTGATGTTAAGTATAAATTTTTTCATGATTTGTAATTTAGATTAATATTGTAATTTTATGATTTGAAATTTTATGATTTTATAACCTGTATTATGTCCCAAAGATGCGAATCAAAGGAAAACTAGAAAACCACTATTTGACTATCGATGCTATAAATGTCATGAACGGGAGGTAAAAAAGAATTACCGTAAAAAACATGAATTTCAGTACGATAAAAACTACTAAAATCCCGTTAATACCTAAAACTCTACCGATAATTGGTCGAATGTTCCCGTTAATTGCAATTCTCCCGACAAGACCCCATGAAAATGAGTAAGAAAAGATATATTTTTCAAAAGGCAAAATTATTTTCCAAGCTAGCGTAGAAAATGGAATTAAAAAAAATGATTACATTTGATGAAATTTAGGAGACTGATAACCAACAACTTATTTATCATTAGTTAGAATTAAAGAATACAATTATTAAAAATAATTAGTGGAATCCCAATAATAGTTTCGCTAAAAAAATAAGACCTATTTCTTGAAAAAATTATCTGATATTTTTGATGTTAACTACGAAATAAACTTCCGTTTCTGAGAAATTATTATTAATATTTATAAAAGTTGTAACTTTACGCAGAAAAGGAATCTAAGGTACATAAAGTGTAGTTCGCAAAGGAGATTTTCGAAGGTCGAGTCTAGATATCCGGAGGTGTTATTTGCCGTTTTAGTTCTCTTACACTCTATGTACATTTGATACCTTCTAGTTCGTAAAAAGTACGTTTGAGATCATTCACTGACCCCATAATAGAATCTCTCAATTCGGCGTTCCGTGACCGCCCTTTTGAAACAAATTTCACTTTTTATCATTGTCAATTCGGATGTCCCTGACCCCCGAAATATTGAAGGAGTCGAAAAAGACTGCTATTTGAGGATAATCATTCTGAACCAAAATATTCTTTTTTCTTCTGTAAGCTTTGAAATTCTATCTCCTGAATTAAACACATTTTGTGGTAGAGGTGATTCCTTTAGCAATTCTGGATTTGAATCTAAAACCACTTAAACCCATGCAATACATTGAAGATAAAGGGTGAATGCTTAGTGTTGGGTGGTGGTTCGGGAATTCTTATACCATTCAACAGTTCTTTTTATTGAAGTTTCAAAGTCTGCTACTGGTTTATATCCTAATAATTTATTTGCTTTTTCAACTGAAAAATGATAATCTTTGCCACCATTATTCACTCTATATTTTGTGATAAATGGATCCTTTTTGCTACCGACAGCCTTGTATACAAATTCGAGAAATGCAGCTATTGTATGTGCCAAACCATATGGAGTTGACATTTTAGGTGGTTTGATTCCCATCTCTAGTGCTAGTTTATCTGTAAATGTTTTCCAATCAATATCGAGTCCATCAGTGATAAAAAATGCTTCTCCTACTGCAGCGGGAGATTGAGAAGCTAAATATATACCATGAATTAGATTTTCAATATAGGTTGGGCATGTCTTACTTTTACCCTTGTTGACATATGCCATTTGCCCTTTTTCGAGAGCATCTATATATTTTTCGATAAAGGTATGGTCGTTAGTACCAAATACATTTCCAGGTCGTATCGCAGTAACTTCAAGTGGTTTGTCATTAGTGTATTCAAATAACCACTTTTCGGCTAGATACTTGGTCTCAGCATATGGTATTAGGTTTTCTGCTTTGGGATATTCTTCATTAATATTGAAGTAACCAAATCCATGAAATGCTACAGTACTAATATGTACCATACGAGAAACACCAGCACTTATAGCAGCTTTTACAACATTTTGTGTTCCGATATAATTCACTTGATGATACTTCTCATATGGACCCCAGTCAAAGGCAAGTCCTGCTACATGAAATAACAATTCTATGCCTTCCATAGGCTTCTGAAAACTATCTTTATCTGTTATATCTCCATAGTGATACGTGATATCTAAGCCTTCTAAAAATTTAAGATTGGATGTTTTTCTTAATAATACACTTACCTCATTCCCCTCTTTCAGCAGATGTTTTACAAGGTTACTACCAATAAATCCATTAGCACCTGTGACTAATACTTTTTGCATATTCTATAATTTGAAAAATTCAATTATTATTTTTTATTCTTAATTATTTATTTTTATTCTAGCTTTATAAACCAGTATTTATCACTTTTAGATATATTATTTAGTTCTAAAAAGTACAATCCTTTTGGTAAATCTGAAACATCAATTTTATTTTGATTCAAGATTCTTTGAGATACCTTTAACCCAAGTTGATTATAAATTACTACTTCTTCGATATCTTCATTCGAATCAGAAACAATATTTAATATACTTGAAGTAGGATTTGGGAATATTCTAACCTTTCCTCTATGAAAATCAACTGATACAACATTAGAATATTGATATCTATCATTAAAGTCTATCTGTTTATATCTATAATAGATAATACCTTGCGTTGGGTTATTATCGATAAAGTGATAAGATTTCCCTTCATTATTATTGCCCTTTGTCCACCCCATATATTTCCAATTTATTGCATCAGAGCTTTTTTGTATTTCAAAACCTTTATTACTTTTTTCTATTGTTGTTGACCATTTTAATAAAACGTACTCTTTTTTTGCAGTAGCTGAAAGAGGGCTCAATATATCTATAGCCAAAACATCTTGGTATTCTAATATTCCAATATCTGGTAAGGTCCCACTGTACGGAATCGGATTTCCCTCATAGTCAAATAATGATAAAGAAGTGACTCCCGCATCGATACAAGGCGAACTACTTTGTAAATGATAATCTTCATTAGTATATTCTACAAATAGTGGATCATCAAATAAATTATTAGTTATCACATATCCGTCTGTTCCAGTCAAAGCATTAAATCCAGGTACATCATAGACTATACCTCTAAAATCAACAGTCTGATTAGTTGTAGAGCTATATACTAGATTACTGAGGAATGAATTATCTATTGTTTGTTCAAATTCATTTTCTTCTACAACGATGCTTTTGCCATTGACTGTAGTACCACAATTATATAGAATATTATTTCTAAAAATAATATTATGAATACTTTGTTCATTATTGCCTGAAATTCGAAATCCTGGTCCTTCTGTATCTGTTATAAGATTATGCTCATATATATTGCCAAATATCTGAGTTTCATCATAAGCTTGTACTTCTATACCTGCATCGACAACAGTTGTAATAAGTGGAGTATTAGTAGTTCCTCTAAATATATTGTGATGATAGTGATTATTCTGACCATTCAATTGGCTTTGAACTGAAGTATTAATAATTTGATTGTTGAAAAATTCACAGTTTGTTGACTCATCAGCATTCATCCTGCCTCCATAACATATGTCAGGAGAAGTTAGATAATTATTATTTACAGATACATTGGACACCTTTAAACCTGAGCCTCCTGACAAACTGATACTGGCATGACCCCAGTTTTTGAAATAGCAGTTGCTTATCTCACCATTGTTAAGAACTTCAGATCTGATACCATCACTACTACCTCTATCAAAACTCCCATCATACTCACTCGCAGAGGAATAATCAAAAGCAAATTGGCTATCAAAATTACAATTTTTAACTATGATATTTTCGGGAAAGTCAGATGGAATAGATGAGTCAGAATTTATTATCACTCCTTCTCTACAGTATTTACCAATATTCATACTATCTAGGGTGATATTTTTTGACTTAGTATTGATAAATATACCTGTCCAGCCACCTTGTACATCAATGTCTCTAAGTGTTATATTGCTAGAATATCCAATAATAATTGGAAAATCTGTACTATAACCTATTGTAAAATTATTGGGGTCAGTGGTAGAATAAAGATATAGATCATTTGTACTATCATCATATCTCCAAAAGTATGTCACCCCATCTAATTCACTTTGAATATTGGCTCTAAGTTTTTCTGCTCCATTAATTAATAAGCGTTCAGGATGTTCAGCCGGTGGGTTAGTAGCTTTCCATATATTACTACCGATATTTGTCCATGTATGTGGATGATTTAATACTGAACTGATGATAGGCTTGGCTCCAGTGCCATAAGCTGCATATACAATATTAGAATTAGTTGTTGCAACAATATCTTCTATGAATAACCTTGTTCCGCTCCATATTTCTCCACGTTTAAATAAGATAAAATCACCAGCATAAAGAGTAAGATCATTAACCTTTTCTATGGTTTTAAAAGCTGTTGCTGGACTAGTTCCATCCCAGTTGTCATTTCCTTGACTCATATCCACATAGTAATTAGTAGCAAAGACACTTATAGTTGCTAGTATAAACAGTAAGGAAATAGTTAGTTTTTTCATATGATTTTCTTTCTATAAAATGATTCTCAAATACAAATAAGTATAATTTATTGAATCAAAATAATTTATTTAGCTCTCTCGACTAAGATACTACGATCTATAATCAATTCTCTACCTATGGCTTTATCACCAACAAATGTCTGAGTTCTTAATTTTAGTTTTCCTTTTTTAATTTCAAAAGGAATACTATACTTGGTTCCATACTTAACAGGATAAGTATTATTGACAGTATAATATATTTCAGAATTTGGAATAGAATTAGATAATTCGCACATTAATTTATCTTCATTTTTATAAACTTTTACTATTGGGTCATAAACAGCTTTACAAATATTGGTATTACTAGACTCGAATCGATCAAAGTGTACCTCTGTACGTCTAATAAAGTTATTCCAGTTTTTGTTTTCAGCAGGACTCCAAACTGATTCAGCTATAGCAAATGCCCGTGGATATGTCATATAAAAAGCAAATTGTAAATTAGGAATACGTTCTGTCCATACATTGCCTTGTCCTCCCAGTATATATTTAGGATCAACACCTTGTGGCAATGGTTCGAATTCATATGATTTTTCTAAACTCAAACTAGCATATATTTTATTCTCCACAGTCTTGTCGCCTTGCATATAGTCAAGATAAGCATATGTAGTAGGTGACATAACTACTTCATGATTCATCTTAGCTGCGGCGATACCTCCTTTCATACCTCTCCAACTCATCACAGCAGCTCCATCAGCTAATCCACCTTCTAGAATCTCATCCCAACCTATCATTTTCTTTCCTTTGCTATTTATGATTTTTTCTACTCTCTGGACAAAGTAACTTTGAAGCTCGTGAGTATCTTTTAACTTGTGCTTTAGCATAAACTCTTTTACTTCCTTACTCTCATCCCAATATCCATGATATGCTTCATCACCACCCATATGTATATATATCCCAGGAAATAATTGAGCAACTTCTGTAAATATTTTATCTATAAACTCATATACATTTTCGTCAGTAGGATTGAGTGTATTTTCAACTAGCATTTTGAATTTTCCATTGTCATACCATTCGGCAAATTTATTTCCAGGACTCACATATTTTGGTTCTTTATTTACTGAGTACTGAGGATATGCTGATAATAATGCCATACTATGCCCAGGCATATCAATTTCTGGTACGATAGTTATATTTCTATTTTGAGCATATTTTACGATATCTTTTATCTGTTCTTGAGTATAGAACCCACCATATGTTTTTGGTTCTTCGGGCTGAGGCTCTGCTCCTCCCCATACATCTCTCTCTACTCTCCATGCTCCAATTTCTGTAAGTTTAGGTAGAGATTTAATCTCTATTCTCCAGCCGTTATCATCAGATAAATGCCAATGAAAAACATTGAATTTGTATTCTGCCATTTTATCAATAAATGATTTTACATCATCGACATTAAAGAAGTGCCTACTAACATCTAACATCAAACCTCTCCATTTGAATCTAGGATAATCTATGATAGTACATCCAGTTATTATACGATTCTTGTCTTTATCTATATTTAATGGGATTAATTGTTTTAATGTCTGTATTCCATTAAATAATCCGGCGGCAGTATTGGCAGAGAGTATTATCATGCCAGTATTTACCTCAAGAGTATATCCTTCTTCTCCGATTTCAGGATTATCAGACAATCTTATATGAATAGCATTGTGCTTGGACTTATTATCAATAGTTGTTATGCCATATTGAGCTAGGAAACCACGTAATTGTTCAATATATTCTAATGCTTGAGTATTGTTGATTGAATGATTTAGATTTACTTTATCGGATAGTAAAAATGTAGTCTTAGTAGATTTATAATTGACAGGAATAGGAATTATATTATGCTGTGCTACAATAGAATTACTAAAGAAAAAAATGATCAAACTTAGAATTAATAACTTGATTTTCATAATTGTTGTTTTTTAGACTGTCAAAAATAGATTTGGGAGAAGAATTAAATAAACTATACAAAGGAACGCAAAAGATTTTTTTTTTAGCTTATCAGAGTGCATCAATTTAGTATTTATACAATTTGAAAGAAAATATTTTTCTTAATATAATCATAAAATTTTATAAAAAGGCAGCAATTCAGAGAATAAAACGTTATTTTTAGGACTATTAAACATTAATAGTTGTTTTTTTTAGCTTGCTACCATATGATTTTTTTGAAACAAGACCAAATATTATGAATATTGTAATCGACATTAATCAATCAGAAGCTGCCTTTATAGAAGCCTGCATTAACAATGAAGAATGGGCTTTAAAAAAAATATATGAAGACCATTATTCCAGTATGTTACCTATATGTATGCGATACTCTAAGAATCAGCATGAAGCATTGGATATACTACATGATGGATTCATAAAGGTATTTAGAAATATCAGTAAGTACAAGTCTGGAACTTCACTTACAGCATGGATAAAACGTGTGATGATCAACACATCTATCGATCACTATCGAAAACAAAAACGTCAAAGGACTGAAGATATTGACGCTGCATATTATTTAAAATCAGCAGGAGAAGACGTGGTTAGTCAGTTGTCTGCTAAAGAGATAATGGATGCATTGCAGGAGTTATCATCTGTATATAGAACAGTTTTTAGCTTATTCGTGATAGAGGGATATCCACATAAGCAAATATCAAAAATGATGAATATTTCTGAAAGTACTTCAAGGTCAAATCTAGTAAAAGCGAGAAGAAAACTTAGACTTATACTTAGTAGTCGTAAAATAGACATGAAACAAATTAATGTAAATTGATATAAGGTTAGTATTAATTATGGGGATATTTAATATTAATTAAGAAATATAATAACGGGATGAACAATAAAGAATTTGATAATATAATAAAACAGCGTATATCGCAGATGAAGAATTCATCTAGTGATGCATCTTGGGAGATGATGAAGGCTCATATGGATGACCACTCATTCAAGGTTATAGACTCTGAAGTAGATGCCTGGGATGAGATGATTAAATCCAAATTGAATGATTATCATATACCATTTAACAATGAGCATCAATCACAGTTTCTAGATTTCTATAACAATCATAGAATTGCTAAAAAAAGAGAACTTTATCATTTTATTTCACGTGTGGCAGTGATATTATTGTTGATATTTACTGGATTTAATCTAGTAGATAATTTTGATAGCTCTCCTAAAAATAATTCAGATATCACAGACAATACTACTAAAGAAAATAGTACAATAATAATTGCATCAAATAATGATTTGATAGTAAATGGGCATACTAAAGTTCTTCCAATTAGTCCTATTTTAAATTTACCAACAACAAATCTTGATAGCAATGCAGATTTATATGGCTTTATAGCACCAGTTCATGAAGATGTAGAGATTATTTCTAATAGTATTTCTAATATCATGTATAAAGAGGAACTTATCAATATAGAACCAATGAATTTGTCACCAATTGATATGAAAGTATCGAATATAGAATATGCTAATAATGGAACTATCGCTATGAATAATGTACTAGCAGACATACTTCCAAAAGCTGTTAATAATAATAGTGAACTCCTTGTAGGGGCTTGGGTATCATATGATAGAAATAGTAATTTCAAAAAAGAAATAATATCATTTGATGATGGTGTTACTGCAGGCTTATCTATCTCCAAAAAAATGGGAAATCTAGAGGTAGAATCTGGACTAGAATACGGAAAAGTAAAATTTACTCCATCTCAAAACAAAACGCTTTTTAGTTCTGCCAGAAAAATAAGAAGTCTTGAGGTAGATGATATAGATCTCGTGGTTACTAGTTTGCCAATAAATGTAAAATACCATATACCTATCAATGATAAGACAGGTGTCTATGCAACAGTCGGTTCTAAATATAATGCTGTGTTAGTCAATAGTAGTGGAGAAAAAGTTAATGATTATAACCTTAGATCTCCTTCAGAAAAAGTATTAAAAAAGAAGCCAAGCTTAAAAGGAATACTTCAAGGTGGAGATATACTACATAATAGTTATATTACTGGTTCAGTTGGATTTGGTATTCAAAGAAAGATTGACGCTAATACGCTTGTATTTTTTGAACCAGAATACGAAACTCTCATATCCTCAAAGGATGTTAGTTATTCTGACGATAGACTATCAGGAATTAATATAAAATTTGGTATCAAAAAGAATATTTAAAATTTTCAAATTGAAGTTTGGTCATTATAGATAACTATGCAGTAAGCTTTTAGGCTCTAGATAGGACATAGGTGTCAAGAATCATATATAGTATATAGGTGATAATAAAGTTCAATAAATAGTAGTTGTCTATTGGACAGTACATCATGTATAGTGGAATTAAGACAACCAAAGAGAGTACTAATTTTCCCAAGGATTGCATCATACTTATACCTATAGCTTTTATATCTTTATTGTTATCGTTTTGATAATTTATACCAAAGAATATAATCATTGAAATAAATGAAAACAATAGTGAATAAACTAATTGAAATTTAAGATATCTCAATTCGTCAGCTAAATAGAACAATCCTGCTCCTATAATAAAACTCAAAATCAAGAGAGAAATATTTAATTTTAAGTAACTATAAATGGACATTATTTAAGATTATTTCATTCTTATTGAAGTTACTTCTTTTTAGTATCATTAGATGTTTCAATGACAATCTTCCAAAGATAAGTAATCAGCATAAACAGCATCAAACCTGCAGTAATATATGGTTTAGGAGTATTAAAGTATTTATCCAATTTGAAACCTATCCAACCTGATAATCCTAGAATACCAACCATCTGAAATGCAATATTGGAATACTTCATGTAACCATCAGGCTTCCTCATGGGTTTCTTAGACATACAAACTCAATTTAATAAAAAGCTACAAAAATAAAATCTGACTAACCAACTGCTTCTTTTTCTGTTGATTTACTTTTATGAATATCTTTTAGATTACTAGTAATTGCCATATTACAATTCACATTGAAGACTGCCCCAGAATCTACTATTAATTTATTAGTATCTATATCACCAGTTACATTACCAGTTACCTTGACACTCAATAATTCATTAATCTTGATACTTCCAGAAAATCGTCCTTCAATAACAGCATTTTGGCAATTAGCGAGTGTTTGATCTTGGGAAACAGAAACAATTTCAAATCCTTTTGATTTATATTTGTTGTAAATGGATACCACTTCTGGATTTGATCTTCTGCAAGGTCCGCACCAACTTGCCCAGAAATCCAACAATACTATCTTCCCTCTGAGATCAGATAGTTTTCTGGTCTTACCTTTAGGGTCTTTAAAGCTGAGTTCAGGAGCTTCCATACCTACTTTTATTTTTTCACGAGCCATTTTTTGTTTGTAATTTGCTTCTAAGGATTTGATGTAAGCATCGTATTCCTTAGTTACGCCTAAATCTGGATAAGTGGCATTGCATTTTTTTCGAACAGAATTAAAAACACTTAGGTATTTGTCATTACCTCCAAATACCATCATAGCGATTTGCATTCCTAGTAGTGGGTCTGCATCTTGAGTGATATAACTGGAGAGATCTTTGCAGTTTATTTCTTTGTTACCAAATGCTTTCATCTTTGCATTAAGATCTGAAGTTAGTTTGTTTCCTTCTATCTTAGCATCATATTTGCTTAATTGGTCTAGAGTACCATCTATTTTTAATACTAGATCTGTACCATCTGATACAAAAGCCAAAGATTTATTTGCAACCCTAGCTCTATATGGGCCTCCTTCTAGTGCTTCTAAAAGATCAATGTTGAAATGACCTTTATCGTCAATTACTGTTTGAGCAACAGTATTTGTGGATCTATCAAATGATAGTTTGTCTATAAATACTGTTTTTCCCGCAGCATCAGGTA
>JAUTBV010100620.1:0-15994 GCA_032361325.1 Lepetodrilus fucensis | reverse complement strand
AGAGAGAGCGAGAGAGAGAGAGAGAGCGGGGGGAGAGAGAGTGTGTGTGTGTGTGTGTGTGTGTGTGTGTGTGAGGGAGAGTGAGGGAGAGATATAATCCATTCTTTATTTCAAAATACACACACATACATACGATAAGAGAGAGAGAGAGAGAGTGTGTCAGAGGCGGAGACAGATATATTGAGGTAGAAGGGGAGAGAGTGAGCGAGAGAGACGGAAGAGTGATCAGAGAGAAAAGGACATTGAGAGAGAGATTGAGAGATGGAGCGACATATTAACAGAGGTCGTCAAAATAGAAATGCATTCTAGTTATTTCAAAATGCTCACACAACTACATAAGATGGTGGTATACATGGTGAGAGAGAGAGAGAGAGGGAGAGAGAGAGAGAGAGAGAAAGAGAGAGAGAAAGAGAGAGAGAAAGAAAGAGTTATCTTACTTCCAGATGATAAATCCGCAGATTACCAAACAACATACCGAATATCAAATAATAATATTCTCTTAATGAGATATCAATGCCACCAACATAAATATGATTAAATGCTACAATGTATTATGGTGAACGTCTGGAACTCCTATATATCACCAGTCATTTGCAGGCGCGTCTGCTTCCGCCTACGAAATTATTAGTCATATTGAAATTCATATTCCCTTCACCTGTGACCGTCCATCAATTATGCTCGGCCGTCGTCGAGTCGTGATAACGAGACGTGGTTTGACACGACCGTGCCTGGGGCTTGAGCAGTACATTAAGTTTGTAATGTCTCGTGAAAATTGGAGTAGTTCATTGCTAACGTACGTAGTGCTAACAGGTCCTGATAATTCGAGTAGGATTTCATGTTCAAGTTTAAGTTTGATATACGAATTAGTTAATTAAAATTTGAGGTGAGCATGAAATCGTGCTAAAAGAAAGTGTCGTAATCTCCGGTCCTGTGGCCTGTTTCACAGAACAATTGTAGTGTTACGAAGGTCGTAACTTCTGCACGTTAGAATGGAGTTGCCAAGGGGTTACGACTCTCGTAACGCTACGAGGACCAAGGTATCGTTTCTCGAAGCTCTCTTATCCTCTAAGAGACCATAGCGCTCTCTTTGTCGATAGCAAATACGCTGCTAAGAGAGTGCTATGAGCTTCAAGAAACGATACCCGGGGGCCTGATCTTGGTATGTAGCCGTGATGAGAAGTTGCGCACCATGGGCCGTCATCGCCGCAATATACGACATAAAATGACCAAAAGTTCATGAAAACGTATTAATGTAATTAATATCATCGCTATAATTATTTTCTATCAATAGCTCAACTTTTGGCAGGATTGACACTTTAACTGCGTCGTGTTAGTTCGTCAGAGCTCGCTGCGGTAAAGTGCAGACGTGACAACTCTTGTTCTTCGATCATCCACGAAAAGAATGCATGCCATCCTAGATCTGCGACTCAGACAGCACGTAGTGTCCATCTGGATTGCAGTAGTCCCGGCCTACGACCGGGAGGCATCCAATGTTCTGATTGAAACCCAACTGAGTTCGAAAGACCATACTGTGTACAAAAGCATGTCCCGCTATGGACATCAAATATAGATTTGTGCAACCAATTGCAGGAATAATCCACAGACTCGCACTAAAATAATCACCAAAGAGTTATCAAGCTAACATGTTACGTCGATTATCGTCCGTCATGACCTTGCTTCTGGGTGAAGGTCGTCATGATCATGCACGCCCTCTACCGGTTCTCGAGACAACTAGAATTTGAACATTGGCCCGTTCTGGATAAGCAGCAATAGCTGTTACTGTTTGAGACATGCCTTCGCCAGATAATTCAACGGAGGTCAGTATAGGGTCTGATCAGTTGAAGGGAGAGTTCCGATGAAATTTCACACCAATCGAAATTGGGATCAAGTAAACTGTAATCAAGGTTTGTGCTATGTCCCTAAAAAATATATATTCTATTTCTCTGTGGAAAGTGATGAGAAAGCCATAAAAGAATATTAATCAATGTATGTTCAATATTCAGGACTCTGAACAAATATTGTTCATAATTCAGTGTACAAGTTCTTGGCACATGGGACTATAGCTAGGAAATGTTGGAAAATGCACCCATATTGGCTTTTAACAAACCAGTAGAGTGACAGATAGGCTTAATGTGGTCAGCATTATGTTCCTCAGTGATTCCCCTCCGAGTGGTGGTAGGACAATGGTAGAACGTTGGACTCCGGAGCCAAAGGTTCCGGTTTCAAGACAACTCCCCCTCTGGGGAGGGACCGGCATCAATGTTCACGAAAGTTAATAGGATGCGCTGTCTGTAGAGTGGCAATGCAGTTATCATCATTGGTCTGTCAGTACCAGCCGGTGCATGCACGTTTACTGCAACATTAAACGAATTGATGAGCAATATATGATGGTGAAATTTCGTCAAGAAAACAGTGTGTAGACATGACTCAAATCATGACTTGATTCCTATACGAGGACCATTAATTGTTAATACTAACAAAGTTCATTGTCTCACCTTTATCTAATAAAAAGCGAGAGGAGTTGGTCAAAGACGTGATCCAAATGTATCTTCTTAAAGGCATAATATCACGGTTGATTGACCTATATAATGGACACACGAATTTCGAGTTGGACTAATTACGCATGATTTGTTCACCCAAAAGTATTTATTTACTAATGTACTTATCCCCAAGCACTCGATAGTTATTAAACAAATGCTATTTTATGTTAACTAAGGGAACGTTCCGCTATTTATTTTGTCTGGTGCATCACTGTTTTAAGAAGGAATGCGAGCAAACAATAGAGTTACGTCCCATTTGAATGATATATAAAGAACCAGTCTATCGGGGAGGTGGTTGCATTGGAGATGTGTCAACCACACAGTGGTAGAAAGCTTTTTGGAAGTACAAACATGATTTTATGTATGTCAAGTGAATGCACTTTTCAGTTATAGCTAAGAACTAGTTCAAACACAACCATAAATATATGTGCTATTATGCCTTTAAGTAAGTAATTCGTAACTGACAGCTGGTTGTCCTGAACAGCTGCTGAATATATAACACTTTTATTGTTATCTAAATATATATTATCCGTATCTTACTGACATATTCCAACTGTGGCGTAAATCATTAGTTCGTTCATTCTTACTTACTTCCCATCAGTGCTTCTAATAATTAACAAGAAATACTGTCTGGTAAACAATAAATACGATAATCCCGCTTCTATTGACATAGGACAAAGTTCTATTGCATAATATATACTTGTCCACGTGACAGAATGCCAAGTAGGTAGGTAGTGATTACATGGAACTTGCACGTGAACAGATTAATAGACAACAACCAAGTTGATATGCTTATTATTACGTAAACTATGTCCCGTAAAAAAGTGTATTCTGTCAAATAATACCAGGGGTAAAATGTATTATGAGCAAAATGTATAATAATTGTGTGTGGGAAATAGTATGCATGATCAATATCAAACTCAATACGTTTTAATATTAAACTCTATTAAAAGCAGTGTCTACTAGATACAGCCATGCTTTGTTACACGTGTTATCATGAAGCACTATGCGATGTAATCACTTAGTGGTATTATTGATACTGTTTCATTGGTTCGTCTTTATGGCGAGTCTGCTCAATGTAGGTGTTTGGAATGGATTCTTCTGAAACTGTAATAGCCAGACATTGTTTTTTATGCATTATAAAGGTAATCTCGAATAGAATGTGCGTGGCTATACAATTATTAGTTCTTGGATGAATGGGTGTGAAGGTTGAATACCAATTCCTGTGCCATCGATGTTCAAAGTCATTGACGTCGGGGTCTTTTCTCAAGAAGAATGTCCAATAACGTTATATATTACTGGATTCAAAGCTATGACCACATATGACATTACTCCTTATTTCAATATGTTTATGATTTTTAACATTAAATATATAAAGGAAATCGTACTATTTTTTTTCAGAATTAATCAAATCATTATGGAATGTTTGACATCCGGTTCCAGGTTTATACCAGCGATATAATTCCAGTTGGCTGCTGATATCATACCAATTTGGCTGTCGATATTATACCAGTTGCTTTCGAAATTATTCCTGTTGGCTGCCGAAAATTATACCAGTTCAGTAGCAGTATAGAATAACGCATGGTAAAGAATATTTACATAATTTAACCTTACGATTGCATGATAAAATAACGACTAGATAATATACCGCTAACATGACCCATTACTTCAAAGTGTGTCTGTATCAAAAACATATATCGTGCCTTCCAGTGGATAACGATCTCATTGCGCGTGTATCAAAACACTATCCAGATCATGTGTCTGGTCCAGGTGTGGAAGAAACAATAGCACATTATCATAGAAGAGTAATTATGCATGAAAGCCAACACTACTCTGGTAGTAATCTAGCTACGATTGTCTCAGTGACAATGGTCGCGGTCTGCGTAAAAGCTCATGCGATGGTGTTCCCGGGGTATGGGATCAAGCGACGGGTTCGTATTCTCATGTACGTTATACAGAAGAGATTCCTATAGATTCCTATCTATGGACACCCTCAGAGATGACCCAAAACCTGGGCGCTCCTGTACGAAGCTACAAGGTAGCATTTACGTCAACCGTCTATGGCCAGTGCTGGTGTTAAGGTTGCCTTATAGTTAAACCCTTTCGTACAGGAAGGTTCTTTGACTTTGTTTCATACATAATTTGTACATACAGTTTCCGTTTTGTGCACCTTTGTGGTGTTCTTAGACATATATTCACATCCTGGTTTAAGAAAAGTAGGAATACAGAACCAACTATCTCTTAGTGGACATCTAAGATTAACATCTAAATAAAAGCAGAATCATTAATCTTTGACTTGACATCTGATGCACTCTGAACATAGTTCTTTCAACTGCTGTCAATGCATACTTCAAACACGTACAATATGGCAATTCAATGAAGCCATACAAAGCATTCTTGTCCCTTATACAGACCAGATTAAAACAGGCTAAATGTTCGGCATTCATCAGATCCGGGCGTTTTCTTGGACTGCTACCGTGAGACATTGGTGGGACAAGTACCATTCCGACGAGATCGACATACAAGGCATAAGCGTGTAATATAAATCTGTGACACCTTTCTTCTTGAAGTGTCATTGGCGAAATATAGGCGACTCAATAGCAGTGTGACATGAACATGGGACCCTTTTTTCTGGTTCATTTGAGCTAATTGTCCCGGGTGTTAGCTACCATAATTCTATCTGTACATCTCAGTAAGACTATCCTTGTCCCTCCAACTGTATCGCGCCTCACAATTAGCCCAGGTCGCGACCTTGCCACAATGTCGGCTACTATTTCAGTGACGTCATTAAAACCAGTGGTCTTTAGTAATGAATTGCATGGGTGGTAATGGTTTTATCCAGCATGGCTTACACATGATACCAGCGTCAACTCAAAAGAGATTTCCTTCAATATCTGTTAATCCATTGACATATGTTCCCCCTCGTAAGACTACCTACGGTTTGCGGTATTGATTTGTGCCAGGGGTTCGACATGCGTGTTCCGATGACTACATTAAGCGTCTATTTCTTATAGACAGCTGTACTGCATTTCAATCTTCCAAGGTTTGTATTGAGCAATTGCCAAATGTAGGATACCTGATTCCGTGCGTAGATATCCATCTATGTGGATGTCATTTACGCATCACAGGTGCAGACTTCATGTAAAATATATAATATCTGGAAGTAAATTGTTTTGTTCTTAACCTTAACCTTTAGCACAATACGGTACAATACAATACAAAAATGTACATTCTTTTAAAGAATTAATTTGAAAAATTATATTATATTTTTTTAAATAATTTGCATATATTGCAAAAGCATAATCGAAATGTAATATCCAATACATAAATAAAGTGAAATAATGTTGTATTTCTCTTTTCGACACTAGTTTCGACTGAATGGTATTGTTTGAAAATAATGTATATGAAATATTTATTTTGAATTGACACAGTATTAATATTTATGACATTGATATTGTTCCAATACCAGCTAGAAAGTAGAAATAATAACTATATATCTATTAAACGTTGGTATTCTTGACAAATACGTGCATATCTATATTACATATACTAATAGTGTATTGCATCATGTGTAATACCGTGATATGAATCTAATAACACCGTAATACTATGACCGAAATATGAGGTGCACAATAGATGATATTTGTATAACTACCAAATTGCCAAGTCAAAGGAATAGTTAACTTAAAGTTCAAAAATACAACTATTACAGATCTACTAAACAACGAAATACTCGGAAAGGATCGGCCGTAGTCGTCATTATTGGATTATACTGTACTGTTCGGAACGTTGGAAAGATATTCCAATGAATTGCAAGCGACAGATCAATATTAACAGATATTAAAAACGAATGTTTCGAAGGGAAACTATTGAAGTGTCTATTCAATATATGAGGTAGAATGGTGCGGTATCTATACGAACGGTTCAACTGGATTTTGTAGCTTCTAGAAGTTGATTTATCAGAAAATTAAACATGACTGAAGACTCAAAGATATTGCCGAAAATATATGACAGTATAATGGGAACAATGTTGGGTGATATTACGTTACTAGTATTATAGCGAGCTAAATGATGCAAGGAACTATAGACGTCAAATGCATATATTATATACCGAATATTATTTTATCGATACGCTTAATAGCAGAAAAGTGCCCATCGTAAAAGTAAGTTTCCATTTCGGAAGCGTGATTAGTATTGTTAATTGACATTTAATGACAATCTCAAAATAATAACTACTGTTAGAATACCACGATACTATACTCAACAAAATAATTAAGGTTCAGTAATCATTTCGGACATATTTATTTAGCTTTAATAAGTTATGAAAGTCCAGATGTATATAGGCTTCATGTACTCTTCAAGAACTTGCAGACACATTGGAAGAAGAATGGTGCCAGTTCATCAAGCTGAGTTCAAATATTTGGTAGAAAACTTCCTATAAAAACAGCTGCTGGTCCTTAATATATTTAGTTGAGTATGTAATAACTGACCTCACCCTTCGCACGCTAACTTGAATTGAATCATATCAGTCAAATAACATTACATTAGAAATGTATGAACTTATGGTAAATAAGTATTTGTGTCTATCATGTCCATGGGAAGTAATCGTGGTAAATGAATATAAACATGGCAAAGCTCATATCAGTCAAATAAACCTATATTAGAAATGTATGAAATTATGATAAATAGGTATTTGTGTCTATCATATCCATGGAAAGTAATCATGGTAAATTAATAGTAACATGGAAAGTAATCATGGTAAATGAGCAGTAACATGGCAAAACTGAAAATATATAAAGTGCTTCTTGGCTGGCTTAGGGCATATACTGAGAACAGTTTGTGGTGTAGAACATTTATAGAATATTACTATTTCCTAATCAAAGGGTCACGCACTCTATAAGCGCACATGTATTAGGCCACCAGGTACACTGTGCGTACAATAGACGGATTTCGGTCCGATCAATGAAGATAGTGCCAAAGTGTCCGTAAATAGCACATAAAGTCACCGTATTGTAGCATTTCAAACTGACCCTTTGCAATATAAGTATTTCATTACTACGTGTCCTGACGTTAAGCAAGGAAGATAAACACAGTTTATTCACCGACTACCATCCTAGAACAGTGAGACCCGTCCGGAATAAGCGCTGGTATTATCTATATGTATTGGAACCTTTGGCCACAAAAAGAGAGATTGACACAATTCGTATGCACCTGCTCGTTGTAAATTGTCCCATACAAAACAAGAGTACGTGTAACTGGTGTGATCATCAGACACCGTGACCACGCTAATAGAAGTCAACTTACGTTAACCCTCTCCATGCTGAAGGCAACCGGAGCTGCCCCAAAAGATCAGTGCTCGTGCCAAATCCAGCAAGTAGCGGGATAAAGTAAGATGTGGGGTCATTGGTCAGACCCTGATATTACGAAACTTTTCTGAGTACTTTTCTGAGTACGATTTCATACTCAGAAAAGTTTCGTTAATATCGGGGCCTGACCAACGATTTCATACTCAAACGTCATGTTCTTTTAGCATAGCACGTGAGTTGAGCACAAACACGTAGTCAGAAAAGTTGGTAATCTCGGGGTCAGGTATCTCAACGTGAGGCCCCTGTGTAAGGTACCAGAACTTGGATCAACTGGTTTATATATGTGACCGAAGACTTAGGTCACATATAAAAACCATTTGACCCAAGTTCTGGGACCTTACACATGGCTCTCCTGTACAAAATAGTGCATCTCTAATAGGTATCCTTACGTCCAACCTTGGCAATGGTGTAGTCTATGGTGAATATTGGAGGTACGGTTCTCATAAAGTTACACCCTTGTGTACAGCAGGGCGCTTGGCTCTAATACATATACCAACCACGTTCATAGACGGCCTGCACAATATATAATTCGGAGTTACATTATTTTAATTAATATACCCGTCATGAGTGCATATATTACATAAATGAAAATATAGGAATACATGTACTGGTATATTTAGCTTCATATACTACATATACATATATCATCACGGTTCTGGTTTTACTGACATACTGTACTATACGTATTTAATTATTCACAGCAAAAATAAATATAGTTAAGTGTACGGTTATGTGTCTGGGTCAGGACACCTAACGTGGATGCTCAAAATAAAACCAGGACATCCGAGGGGGAAGTGTCCTGTCAGGATTCCGTCTAATCCTGTTAGGATCGTGTTAGGATCGAGGAACAGTGACGTCCTGTTGGTGCACAGTGTGGGTACGCTTGCTGTTATTTAATATTAGGACCACCCAACCCACACAGCGGTAAGTACTTTGATAATGCCTATACCCTTCATTCCCATCTTTGTGTTACCTGCTAAGATTGGCCCAAAGGTCTTGTGCTGGCTAGTAGGTGGCCGAGATGTTCTTTTATGTGCTCTTTTCGGTACGTTCATCTTTCATGGTGATTAAAACTTAATGGTTTGGAATAAATACATTAATCTCCCTATATAACGCGCGCTTTTAATATAGATATGGTAATTTGCTGTGTGAATGTCTGTCACAGTATTTTACATGAATTTCGTCTAGAATTCATTACGCAACCCTGGTATATAATGCTCATAGACGAATGAATTTATTGAATTTATTTTCCTTTCTCAATGGGCGAAAATATAGGATTTGCATTGATTAAATCCAATGATAGTTTTCATACTTTAATGGTAGTTACCAGAATAGCCATATAGCCTAGAATTGGACTTAAGGTATGCATCCAATCAAAGTGGTGCAATTTATATATGATATACATGTATTTGTAGTTTTCATCATTTGGACAACATCCAGTAACCATACTAGCTACTGGGGTGGGGTGGGTCCACGCGTGTACCAAAATATCATATTATTTCTGTTTAGGAGATACAAAAGCCAATATTTTCGCATTGCGATATCACCAAAACAAACACGACGTCAAACAACGAACGGCAATTTAGCTCTATGTCAGATTTCAATGGAGAATAGGGCTGTAATTATGTGTGTGAAGAATCATGGATATTAACTGCACTTGATGACCCCTGCGAGGAAATCCACGTCATAGCAACGCACAAGTGTATACAACGACGACATATATCTTAAACTAGTCAAAGGGCTGGGCTAGCAAAGGATTATATTTACTTCCGCCTTTAAATCTATGATCAGGGAACCTCTTTTGTCACAGTAGATGGTTATATTTATAACATTTTACCTTTAAAAACACTTTATACGTGTATTGAATCTTAACGTTTGGATGAAGTGATGGTGATGCTTTCGAAATACGCAAAGATATGGGCGTGTTCATATAAAATTGGGTCATATATAATGTTGGCTTTGGTGGTATATATAACTGAATAGCGCGAGATAATGAGTGTCGTATATTGGTGACGGAACCCCGTAGCTAAATGTAATTCACTCAAACAATCGATCAAAGGATCACAGTATATACTCTGGAGAAATGGAATACTTAGACCCACTTATACCAACGCTGGTTTATCTTACCAAGCGTCAGCTGACGAGTTTAAGGACTTCCCGCAGAATTTTAGTAATTTCGCAGTGGTCAGACCTGTTGATGTTGGGAGAAGAATACAAAAACAAAACACTTTACGGTAAGACCCCCAATCCAAGGCTGCTACTGATGAACACAGCATGATAAATGTACAATATCTGTGTTGACATGTTTCACAATCACAAATTATGAAAGATTGCGTTAATATTCTGTTCGATATCCGTAAAACGATTATTAGACTATACTATGTCGTCTATGTACATGTAAAGCAGACTGACATAATGATTACTATTACATGCATTGGCTAACTTAATGACAGAATGCACGTACTACTGAAAGAGATGCATAATTATTATTGTAATAACCAGGCCGCAAGGTCTTGTTGCTGAAGCAAAACCACAAACAAAGGTGAACTATATTTACTATTCTATTTCCTGTTTAATGCAGTTTATACAACTCTGACCTATATGTCTAGCAACTGCAACACAGTGTTGTCGCCTTTCCAATCCTGATAAGTTGGTCTCCATTCATTTTAGTCCACCAATGGCAACACGTGATAAAGTGCAATGTTGAAAGCCACTTCACCAAACAACAAAGGTACAATTATTCTGAAATTAAAGGTGAGAGCTATTCTCACGTTGAATGAAATCAGAGTAGCGATCAAGATTTCAGTCGCCGAGTAATAGACCAGTTCCCCTACTAATTTACGCTTATTCCGGGGGTTAAAGACAGGTAGTCAGTCTAGCTAGTGACGGAAGTCTTGAACACATCGAGTGAATAGCCTTTCGGTGACTATTGTCAAGGTCATATTTACGTCAAGTTTGGGTGTTTTTGATGATGTTTTTCACCCCACGATTCTCTATGTGATGCAATGATAAAACATTTCAATGAGCAAATGGAAACAGGATGTTGACTCGGTCGATTCAATCCCAGTCAAAGTCTCTCCATGTTCAGAAATCACGTGGCTTGACGAATGGGCGTGGTCTGAAGCACGTGGTTGGACAAAGTGGGATGGACGCGTGTGAATATTTCCAATAAAATGATGATCTCAGTACTGATAGAATAAAAGCATCGATCATTTTCAACAAAGCGGCCTGTTCCTAACTCTCCAGGCGAATAATTGGCTAGTCTCCGAGAAAGGTATTCATAATTACATATACTTTGACAATTTTTTCTTGCAACGTGCCATTATAAGGTTCTACTAAAGCTTATGGGGAAGGACAATTGTCACAAATATTACATATCTATACAATATGCTATCTATCTATTATAGCCTACATTTACTGTACATTTATCTAATTTCAGTCTCTCTTTTACCCATCCCCCATCCCTCTGACCCTCTCTCTCTCTCTCTCTCTCTCTATCTATCTCTTCTTTCTCCAATCTCACTTTTTCCATGTCTGCCCGTCAGTCGGTCTCTCTCTGTTTCACCACTTCCTCTTACGTCCTCTGAACTGTCTGTCATCTTATAAATTGTAATCTCATACATTTGTTTTCAAATGCATATGTTGAGTTTTACAATGTTGATTCTAAAATCTAAATCCAAATGCAAATCAAAAGATGAGTGACCTTAAATACCAGACTATTGTCAGTCACGACAAGGCTTAACATTCGATGTCGTCCATAGAAAGATAAGTAATTCGCGTACAATATTCATATAATACGACTACATCCCTCATGTCTTAAGTGTGACCCATGAATCGGATGGTAATGTGATTTCAATGCAGTTGAACCATGACTAAGCTTTCAGTCTATCCATCCTCTTATAGCTGTGTGTATGTTTATCCCGGCTATTCACCGTATTACCATCTAGAATTAAGGAACAGACGGGGAAGATTTAGAAAACAGGGCGTGGCCAACATGACTTGCACACGTGCGTGATAGTTCCTGACAAAGAAAGTGATGGTTTTTAGACCCGGGTTGGGCGCCAATGTTGCTAGTCCACACGAGTAGCTTTTGAATATTATATAGTTTCGCCAGTATACTAAAGGTAGAACAGTGAAATGTCTTTCACAAAGGAATGTGAATAGAGGTCTGGATCTGACAACATATAATTAGGGAGATATGTACACGAGCCCATTCCAGATGCATCTTTCATTAAAGAGAGTCATATGACTGTTTCCTAAGTTTCCTTGAAAAAAAAACCGAACCCCGTCGCGCCCGAACTGAATAAAGAAGATTAGCATAGGATAAAGCAAAGAGGAACTATAGGCCGTTGTAGGTAGAAAGAAAACCCTAACCTGTTTGGACTTAATGATTGTTTTAGAATCGTGCTGTATATTTACTTTCTGTAGAGGACCAGTCGGGTGTGGTGATGCATGCACACATAGACTACAAACACCAGTGCTTTCAACTCTGGGCTTATCTATACTGAGGACCTATCTCTTTTGTCCATCGCTTTCTGGCGCGTGGATACCCGCCTTAACATATGAATGCTTTATCTATGATTTGCTTATAGTCTCGTATACATTTACGACAATTGATGCTCTGGTATGCCACGGCTAATGTACTGCGAGAGTATTCAGAGACCGAAACCATGTTCAGGCGTTGTTTTGCCAGTACATGGACCAAAGTCGCATTCTTCTTCAAGTTCTCCGTATTAAAATCTGGATATTGATTGTCTTCATTACTCACGTCACCTGTCAAGAGATATACATGTATAAGTACTTGTAACTCGAACTAGCATGTACTTTAAGCATTACACGTATTTGTGACATTTCTCCAAGATGTGGGTTGGTAGATGGTGACCGATTTCGTAGATTGGGTTATCTCGGTAAAAATTAAAAGATAAATCACGCCAAGGACAAATGTGGAATACAAAGCATGCCTGTGAAATAAACATGGGAAAATCTAGTTCTTCCGTCAAGATTATGCATACCCCTAACCCCAGTCATATCACTGACTGCAAGTTGTGTGCGTCTCGACGTCAATCTCTCCAGCTCTCTCTGTTCCAGTGGAGACTCCCTTTCAGCCTGCATCCGATTACGACGCGAGCTCTCACCAGAGATGCTTTAATAATCATGAAGCTGAGCTAGATTCCTCCTCGAATAAAGATCCCCTTCTCTCCATTTTACTTCATGAATAGGAGCAACGCGCAGTGAACATGCCATCTGCAAAGGAAAAGTGTCATCTTTCGGCCACCATCTTTCCAAATGGATCTGCCTGTATAGCAGTAGCTCAAAGTCCAGGACAATGCTTACGTTCTTCTATAGCACAAAGCTGCAGTGTGCGGAGACGTGATTAATTGTTGTAGAGGGCACCCAGTGGTGGTACATTGTGAGCACCAGACAGCAAGGATAGATCTACCGAGCTGATAAGTACTCTTCGGTAATATAGAAAAGCTAGTTTGTCTAAGTGGAAGGGCGATAACTCTAGAGATAGAGGCAAATGGGTCCTACAGGCGGTGGGGGTGGCTTAGTAGTTATATGTTACAAATATGAGCGACAAAGCGAGAAGGGGCATTCTATATCCGTGTGGAGTATCATTGAAAGCTAATATCACAGTCTGTGGGGGGAAAATCATAGTTTTCCTGAAAGACATTTCACTTCAAGTGTCAACGCTCCCGGCCTCGCTACGTGGTGTCGCTGGATTATAAATATCAACGACACCTCAAAACACAACCCCACTGTGATAATCGCCACTCATCCGTACTCGTATCTCCGTAATAAGACCAGGCTGTCACTCGAAATTTTCAGAAATTTGGCGAATATTGTAACAATGTCGAAAAAGGACCACGCACTATACTACGTGGACATACAGACATCTTTCCAATACATACGACACAGATATAGCAACTGTGCATTTAATCTAGACAAACACATATCCTTTGGTAGTCATGTTCAATGCGCAGAATTTCTGCGAACGTAAAAACAAACTACAACATGCCAATAAATATAAAATATCCTGTAACAGTTTCCTTTAGGATTCACTGTGCCAGGACACCCACTTGGGGACACCCTTGGGGACACCCAATGCTCAGATGTCCTACTAGGATCCATGAGTATGGAATTAATTCACACGACGATTATCAAATGATTATCGATTACCGACGATTGCCTTAAGGATTAAAGTCAAAATTGATTTTTCTCATCGAAGACGTCATCTCATGGTGTTTTACGTTATTGCGTTATTGTAAACTATTTGACGAAAAAGTGTTATGTATTAAAGGCATAATATCACAGCTGATAGACCTGTATAATGGACAAACGAGTTTCGATCTGAGACTAATTATGCTTGATTTATCCACCCAAAAGTTGTTATGTACTGATGTACTTAGTCCCCAGTACTCGATCGTTATCAAAATATTAATATTGTATATGAATAAAGGGAACGTTCCGCTACTTATCTTGTCTTTGATTCATCCAATCATCTACGGCAAGCGTTGCCGTTACGCATTATATTTTAGTCGTACTATTGAGTTATGTCCCTTTGCATTGATATAATGAAGCAAATACAATTACGACCATGTTCAGGTTGTCTATAGGGGGTTGCAGTGGAGATTTGTCAACCACACAGCTGTGGAAAGCATTTTGGAAGTACAAACATGAGTATGTCAAGTGAATGTACTTTGTAGTTATAGTTAAGAACTAGTCTAAAACAATCATAACTATCCGTGATATTATGCCTTTAATGGCTGTGGTTTCGAGGATTGACTAAGCTATAGTTGATGTGAAATATAATACAAGTTTACATGGCAATGGAAGAGATCATCAGAGATGGTGGACGTATATTGTACCACTGTGAACTATTATTGAGTGTGTTACAAAATACAAACAACTTTCCACCTTACACCTACAAGTGCATGCACAGACAGTCTGCACCGCGTCATACTACAAGACGTATGACTGATCCATGGTATTTTGACAGCCGCATAGCACTTGTCATCTTTTCACACACAATTATTCCGAAATCGGCGGCGCATTTACAGCCAACCAGTTGAATTGTCATTGGAATATGAGTGGCGGCCAGCGTCACACTAAAAAAGTTTCAGTTGAATTATCCAACGGATAAAAGAAACTGTCAAAATGACAAATTGTTTAAATAAAACCATACACCCCTCCATTTATCCTGCAAAGGGGGATGGATGATGCATGCTGTGGATTTCGTTTGGTGCAGTCGTCCGTATGTGCGCTCATTCAGATAGGGTGGGGCAGGAGATTTTCCCCGTCCTAAAAGGTTATCTAACAACGCAAAGTCATAAAACCGAACTATAAAACTTTACTTTAGGAACGGTTGATTGCAAGGAACAAATTAGCCTAGGAAATATCAAAAGCTTCATTCAAAAAAGATTGATATTATGATATTCAACGCTGTGAGCGCTTTTACATATTCATGAGCTTATTATATAGTCTGTATGTCGGTTCATCGGATCGAAGCACGTGTACATGTACTTCCATATGTAAATCTGAATGAATTCTTTATTTGTAATCAGTTTATATGATCACTGGGAACAAAGTAGTTGTTACTTATGTTTATACAGTATTAATGCGATTGCATTCTTGTATTTCGTTTAGGCTATTTGTTGTTGCCTTTTTCTCCCGCAAGATTGTTGTCCTGTAAATGTAATCGTTATCAGCGGCAAGAACACGAATTACGACAGTGTATTATGCCTAAAGGTAGGCTATTTTGGACAATATTTGCATCTCATTTCCTATGGTAATACTACATGTAGTTTATATGTGCGCAATAGAAGTGTCTCCTGTCGCGATTAATGCTCTCCCGACAGTGATAGTCATATCATAACGGTTTTATGTGTTCCAACATTAGCACTTTAATTGGTTCTATAAAATTATAGACAATACTATACATATAATAAAGCTCGTCTCCTAAGATGTGCCAAAGACGTCTAGCCCCGATATTACGAAACTTTCTGAGAATGATTTCATACTCAACTCAGAATTTTGTTCATAAAACGTCATGTGACGTCATAACCCTAGACTCACAGCATACTCAGG
>JAUTBV010100609.1:0-15995 GCA_032361325.1 Lepetodrilus fucensis | reverse complement strand
TATTTGATCCTCGGGCCCTTGGGCCCATAGAATTTTGGTCAGATGGGCCCATGGCCCACCTGACCAAAATCCCAAAGAGATCCCTGTATGAGACTTTTTATATATGTATATCCAGGGTAACTCTGGATATACATATATAAAAAGTCGCATATGTCCAGCAGGTAACGTTAGAGGAATCTCGAACTAGAAGAGAATATGTTTTGTTAATAAAATACTTAAAATCCTTGTGAAAAATATAGAAATCTAACTTAAGTCAATAAGAGCGGAAATAACCTGTTAAAATCGGGAATATTAATTGATCTGAACATTTATTTGAATCGATTCACAAAAACAGAATCGTGTATCACCATATAAGAGGTAAAATTGTGTTGCATCAGTTAATTGGTGACACCTCTAATATATAGCGGTTTTATTATACTAGGAATACTAGATTATATTTGCCAAGAAAAAACATGGCATCTATAATATCTACCATATGACAAATCATTTCACATTTCTTGAACATTTCATGATTTCTTTAGCATATTCACTATCTAGTTCAATTAGTAAAACATCAGTCGTTTGATGGGAGGGCAAAAAGATGGACATTTTACTAGTTCACTATCGTCCGGTTACCACTTCGAAACTTGTTGTTTTACGGATTTATCGCGTTATAACGAGATATGTTCTGTCATCACTAATACAGATATGCCAGGTAGATCCTTCACAAACAAATTCTGAGGATCTGAGGATAGTATGGATCTTCCAACATGATATTTTTCCTTGACCATGTTGCCTGCAGCTTATTCAACTAAAGGACTAGATGATGTGGACATGGCCCCGGCCACTATACCCACCGTGAGTTAAACACCAACATTGAACCTAAATAACTCATTTCCAGGAGATATGTTGAGTCCACCATGGCTCTGTTTATGGCCAGTCAGTGATAATGTGAAGCATTATCACTACCCGTCCCCAAGGTTACGAAACCTTCTGATTACGTTTTCATGCTCAAGCTCAAAATTTACATTGTTGAGCATGGACTCGTACTCAGAAAAGTTTCGTAACCTCAGGCCCCTGCCATAAACATGGATCTCTCGTATCCACTGAGACGATATTGCTCTTGTAAGTTGTCTTGAAAAGTAGGCCATGTTCATGGCCGTGGTTCTGTCTGCGGTTCAGTCATTTTTAACATGTCCTTTGCAGATTGGTACGAATTTGGCCACAGTGACCTTGGGGCGCCGTGATGACCTAACTATACGTGAGCTTGGAGGGGCCATGGGTCCTATTTGGCACAGCTACTTCAAAGATACAACGGCTATCATTGTGAGTTCCTGTCTCTAGATACAATCACACTTCAGTTTTCATACAGATTGTAATTTTAGGTTCACATGACATTGGTTCAACAATAAACTGAACTATCTCTCAAAACACGACTACAATGAAAGCACAGATTCTAAACATGATGTAGCCCGCACTTTTTTAAACTGTTGTAAATATTTTATAAACATTGTTATCATTGATTTACATATACATATAGTTCATCATTATTCACAAAGCTAACAGAGGTATGTAACTCATGTTTCTCTGTATACGGTAGTCAATATCGAAGGGACATATTCATCACGTGTATTTGTCCTGCTGTGACATAAAACAATAACTAACCCAAGGGACACAACTGTTATTTTCAAGGGACATAACCCATGTTTTCTCCATGCTGTGATGGGGTGCTGTGTGTTTCAGTACATGCTGGATGTGGGGAACAGGGTTCAGGTTTCGGCCGCGTGTATCCAGCTTCTGATGGTCCTGTCTCATGCCGATACTCAGAGCGTACCTGTACTGCTGCTTCTTAACAAGATGTACGTGATCTCTGTGTCACTGTGTCACTCACAGACATCCACTTCCTTCCTGGCTCATGTGTGTTATATAGGAACTAGAAAATAATCTTAATTTATTGACTTAAAACTCAAATTTAAAAATAATAATAATAATAATTTATCAAAAACACATTTATATTCAAATTTTACCATAAACAATGATACAAGTTGTTTCTGCAAAAATCATCACTTATCTCATTTATGTTTAATTGATTAATTAATTTGTCGCAAATGGGTGAAAGATTCCTGTAGCGACGTTAAAAGCCATATTCACTCAGTATGTTTAATTGAACAAACTGGTATAGAATGGAAAACAATAATTGTGGTACAGTTCATGAGAAATGTTTAACCTATGATATTTTTAGCAATCAATGATATGTCTTGGTAATTTCAGCAACGTGTTTTGTCTATTTCAGTGGCATT
This sequence comes from Lepetodrilus fucensis, assembly GCA_032361325.1. Taxonomy (NCBI): domain Eukaryota; kingdom Metazoa; phylum Mollusca; class Gastropoda; order Lepetellida; family Lepetodrilidae; genus Lepetodrilus; species Lepetodrilus fucensis. The sequence goes on along the minus strand of JAUTBV010100609.1, from coordinate 13,716 downwards.
ACATTTCTATTTCTTTATTGTCGCAAATGGGTGAAAGTTTCCTGCAGCGACATTAAACTCCATAATCACTCACTCTATTTATCTATTAAAGTGGCACGTCTATTTCAATGACATATTGTGCCTATTTCAGTGACATATTGTATATTTCAGTGACATGTCAAATGGGTGAAAGATTCCCGCAGCGATGTTAAACTCTAAACTCCATATTTGTGATGTGTATATTTTAGTGACATGTATTGCATATATTTCAGTGATGTAGTGTGTCTTATTTCAGTGATGTCTATATTTCAGTGACATGTAGTGTATATATTTCAGTGACATAGTGTGTCTATTTAAGTGATGTCTATATTTCAGTGACATGTAGTGTATATATTTCAGTTACATAGTGTGTCTATTTAAGTGATGTGTCTATATTTCAGTGACATGTAGTGTATATATTTCATTGATGTAGTGTATCTATTTCAGTGATGTGTCTATATTTCAGTGACATGTAGTGTATATATTTCAGTGATGTAGTGTGTCTATTTCAGTGATGTGTCTATATTTCAGTGACATGTGTATATATTTCAGTGATGTAGTGTGTATATTTCAGTTATGTGTCTATATTTCAGTGACATGCCGACCGTCATGAGTCGAGGGGAGCTGGACTCACTGTTCCGTCTAGACGACATCCTCAAAAACTCCCGTCAGAAGATCGCCATTCTGGAAATGAGCGCCAAATCTGGCTTCGGACTCGACTCTGTGTGCAAATGGATCCTGCAAAACTACAAAGCTCCAACCACCACATCAGAAGATTGACCACCATGTTGGATCATTGACCACCATGTCGGATCATTGACTGGGCGATTGACCACCATGTCGGATGATTGAGAGACAGTGGACCCAATGTGGACAAACTCTACAGCACATGCAGTCACTAGTCAACCTGTACAGGAATTAGAATTTTCCTTAGATTTCCGCGGAATTGAGGCTCCAGGTTCAATCTTGTAATTCTACAGCTTCCAGCTGTTTCCACTGAAAACACAATTTTCCGTTCTTTTAAGGCATACTTTTAAGGCATAATCATCTGATAATATGATAATACATGCATATTCAAGTGTTCAACTTCAAGCATGCTTAGAGTATTAGCTCAGCTGTAGTTGAAGGACCATTAGCCTATTGTAGCATATTGTAGCCTATTGTAGCCTATTGTAGCATAGCAAGTACATTGGTATATTGTCTGTGCAGTATTTCCGTTGTTCTATTCTATGGTGACTGTAACTCTATTGAATGTCCCTAGCTGTGTGTGGGTGGCGAGTACTGTGAATGCTATGGCGATGTGACATGTTCCTCAGAAGGTATGGGTGAAAGATTGACATTGCTCATCATACACATTTCTTGTTCAACCCCGTTTTTTATCGTTACAACATATTACTCGCACCACAGAATGATAATAGTATTTCATGATCAAACATATTTTTACCTGCAAGCATGTACATTTTATTTATCTACACAAGTATATTGGGAAACAAGCTACTTTTTACACATGTCCCACTATGTTTTCAATATTTTCATATTTTATTATTTTGTTAAAAATTACGAGATTAAAAAGAAAGTCAATAAAATATGCCCTTACAGGGCTAAAAGTCAGGTCACAGATTTCTATTTATCCCTCTCCATGTTGGAGGCAACTGGATATACAGTGTACCTAAAACACAGTGCTTGTGCCTAATCCAGCAGGGAAAGGGTTAACTATAAAGTACAGCAAGGAATACTAATGCACAAGAAGCAAATAATGATACTGCATATCATTTGCATAATAATTTTTCCCCCGTTGAAAGATTTTTGTTTTGTATGTCAACATTGATTTCTTTTTAGCCCTTGAATTTTCAATTATCAGAAATTATATCTGCTGAATAAAATCAAAGTGTTCTATTTCTGCATGTCATCGGGCAACTTAAAGTCACCTTCAGCAGGGAGAGGGTTAACACTCGCCTGGGCCATTTCTCTCAATGTTAAAGGTATCCTAAGGGCGAGTAGGAATTCATGTCTTTTGTAAACATTTGTTATTTGTATCATTATTGGGGTGAGTACATTTTAAAGTTAGTTATTATCCCTGGATATGCACAACAACCCCAGCTGTATGACTAAGTATTTCACCATGTCAATACCTCATAACGACATTGTACGCATTTTTTGTTTGACCCCGGTTTTTATCATAGCATTAAATATTAGCATCTCATCACTGCCATAGCATATTTATATATTAGGATATCAATCAATCAATCAATCAAAATATACATTTATAAAGCGCCGGTATAGTTCACATACACTCTACTGAACAAATGAGTTTTCAGGAGCGATTTAAATGCACTGAGCTTCTGAGTGGATCGCAGGTGAGATGACAGTGAGGTATCAGGCATACCTGTGACTGTGTCATATGGATAGTCATAATGACATTATAGTACCGTGAGATGTACATTCATTGTTTGTTACTAGTGTTGTTAAATGTTTTAGCTTTAATTTCTTTTATTACATATTGTTATTGTGTTATTTTCTAAGCTATTGTGATAGACCAAATTTAGATATTGAATATGTTATTGCTGCTTTTTGAAGTAAATTCATAAAATATTGATATGTTGTTTGTAATTTTTTTAATTACCCAGGTACAATTTACAACAGATTTACGATTTAAAAAATTCACATTTCTTTGTACATTTTCCACAATGAGTGTCCAGATGCGATGCACAAGCAACATTGGTTTCAGTGATCTCACAGGACTGTTTACTGGTGGAGGAGAGCCTGGCACAACCATACCATGTTAAGCCTGAACAGTGTCCGTCTCCCATAGCACAATCAACACTACAACATGAATAGCGAGTTATGACCGTCATAGCACTAGTACGATCATGGAATGTATTTTAAATGGTACCCTTGGATCATTAATTGATACAAATGAACAAAGTTGAACTATATACAGGCATTTTGATATATGTGTACATGTGGAAAGACAGTGCAGAGGATACCTGGCTAAAAAAACCACAGGATTTGAACCCTCATATACAGTAAACCTCGCATATACCGGCCTCAGATAAACCGGACACTCGCCTATTACGGACTGAATCTGATGTCCCAGTCCCGTCTAACGCTAATTATGGCATATGCGTATAACGGACAAAAATAGCCGGCCTCAACGAGTACGTTATATATGCAAGGTCTACTGTAGTTTACAATCTGACATTTTCACACTGTACTAGCCTATCTCAACACCCATGTGTTACTGTATCATTTTTGCCAATTTGGAAACCTGCATTCCAATATAGTTCTATCAATTAGTATTCATTGTATTTTATTTTTTCTAAATTTGAGTTTTGAGTCGTTTTCAAGATTAGTTCTTTTGTTAGTTTTAGGGTAGGAGGAAACCCGCAACATCTGTAGCACTGAATGTGGCAGTAAACCTGCGAGCACCAGCTGGTACTGCCAAACCAAGGATGATAACTGCATTGTCACAGTACAGACAGTGCATCCTATTACCAGAAAGGCAACTTTCGTAAACATTGATGCAGGGCTCCCAGGACAGGATTAGAATTCATGGCCAAATGTTCTACAATTGTGCTACCACCCCCGACACCCCACCTCACCCCACCCCACCCCACCCCCCAGCCATACTGTAAAATACATTGTAGCTAATCAAACCAAAAGACAACAAATATAATATTATTGTATATATTTATTTGATATTTTTCATTGGAAAACAATTTGATGGTTGAATGAGCACATTTTAAAAGCATGTTCAGATACTGAATGACAAGATGATCAAAAGTAAACAATCACATGGCTGGAAGTTATTACAATCAATGCTGGAAGAGATGAGCTGATGAACTTTGAACTATGACATACAAGTGGACCCTTCACGGGGCAGTCGCCCAGGGGTGCAATGCTCAAACAAACTCCCATATTGAAAGCAGTCGGGGTAGATACATGTATATCTTGAAAATAACTCCTATTTTGGGATCTTGCATTTATTCGGTTATCAAAGCCTTCCATGTCAAATCTAACTTTCCTACTTTTAACAACATTCTGTGTGGCTTGGGCAACGAGTTGAAATCATTGCATATGGATGTGAACTGGTCAACTATCTGTGACAGCTCATAATGGAAATGCTCTTACAGTTGAATTAGTTGGGCCCCCTGGGCCTATGACCCACGATATACGGTATGTACAAAACCTCCCAATTTTTTTCGTCACCAGAAATATATCCAATGTCAACTCTGACCTCTACTAGCCTACAGTGTGATCATTGTTTATGATGATTTTATTAATGATGACAATAATGTCAATGTTTATGATGAATGTCGGCGCCCTCTTCTTGATGAGTGGTATTTGGAGGGTCGACTATATATAGATCTTATAACCAGGAAAGCAATCTCCACTATGTAACTGATATAGTGTACATTTAGTTCAAGGCACTAGCCATCCTGAATCTACCCGACATAGAGAAATAGGATATTTCCGGGGAAACGTGCATGGTTTCAATAATGGGAGCTGTATTTGCATTCGGGGTGTGGTAAACCTAAGCTGAAAAATTATATTCTGATTGTAAATTTCCCTCATGAGTGCTAATGATATATAATGATATATACCTACACAATGATATATGAATCAATATTTGGGATTCAAACCAAATCCAGTGTTTGATTATTGCATATACAGTTACAGTATATGTACACATTAAGGACAAGATTTCAGCACTATATCGTTGAATATTGTGGAATTGCATGAACAAAATAAATAATAAACTGCCATAATTATCTACAAAATTAAACAATTGTATATATACACACAACCTACTCAAACTATTCAAAGTAAGATAAAACAAAAAAGAAATTGCACAGTTTTAACATGTTTAATACGTGGAATGTTTTGATCGAAAAATCAACGAGCAAAGGTATTCGGATTTGTTTACAATAAAATATCACAAGAAATTACATTTAAAAAACAACACTCCTTAAATTGCTAAATTGGAATAATTAATATATCATTAAGTATTTCAATGCACTAATTATCATTCAAAAACATCACATGCAGAGTGAGAGAAAAACCTCAATACAGGAATGTTGTGTACTTGTTAAATATTTCCATATACAGCTTCAAATAACATTGATGACATAAATACTGCCATCGAGTCTTCCCAAAATTATTCTATTTACTCATACACAAGAATCAAGTTTGCTAAAAACTAATCATGATCATTAACCCTCTCCCTGCTGGATTAGGTAAAAACACTGCACATTAGGGTATTGCCAGTTGCCTCCAGAATGGAGAGGGTTAATATGAACAGCATTTTCATGTCCTTTAGAATAAATAGTGCTTGACAAATATTCAAAATCAGCATTGTTGCAAAGCATGGTCGACTTTGTGATGTCATACTTACTCATGACCATGACAAGCCCTGTTTATTTATCCTCAGACTTGCCCTGGGAAGATGTGTGGCACATTCGCTGGTCAATTAACATTTTTTTATACTGGTGTCAACCAGAGTTGCCCTATATATCAGTGGTCATTCGGTCATCAGTGATCAGCTGGGACCGAGGCGGGGTTGAGACGGGACAGCAACAATCAGAGGAATGGACGTAGAACAACGCGCCAACAGTGCAAACGTTGCAACAAGGTCATGCTGCCTTCCATAACAAAAATGTGACAATCACATTAATATTATTGTCAGGTATGCACAATTTAATATTTAATTTTAAATACAATACATTTACTATTTCTATATTATTATTACTAGGAAATGGAAGTCAAATGAAATGTCAGGTATGAAGGTGAAAAATTCAGCCACAAGCATAACAGGATCTGCGATAATGAAAATGGATATTTGTATCAATGAATGTATGTATTATTTCTATTATTTCTCAACAACATCATTTCTAATTCACAGGCCAATCACGATATCTATACAGTGTATTTATACTGACACAAACATAGAACAAGTTCATTTTGTGAATATCATGACAAGACTTATCTCCCTTCCACCATTAAATGGAAATCCACGACTAGCTGACATCTTCGATAATGCTATTTTTGCTTTCCTAGAGACTTGTGCTACATTTTACAATTATTTCCAATTATTTCCAATGGCCAACTTTAAATATCAAGAAAATGACACGTTATTTCCTGCTTTGACTCAGGGAATGCATTAAGAAGTTTAACATTGTACATGCTGCACTATTTGCAAGCATACCCTATAGAGGATCCCAGGTCGGCTCCAGTGGGTAAAATGTTAAAATAAACATGGAGTGCATTATCATCAGATGTAAAATAGTTCTGAGCAGATTTCTACATAAATTAAGGCACAACACAGCAACGGTGACCAAAAACATCTGCTAACAAAAAGAGAACCTCAAATATTATGAAAATTGGATCTGATGATAGCACTTTTATCATAGTGAAGTGAACAATGCTATCAATGGCTAACCCTGAGTTTTATAACATAATAGAGTACATGTTGCAATATGAATACATTCCCAACAGACAATGTACATGACAAACAAAACATGACAACAATCAAAAAACAGCAATGTCTAAAGAATTGACATGTGGAGGAACCTATAACATTAAAAGTCACATAATGATGATGAATGGTCTGATGTATATCTACAAGATTTGCTGGTTTTGTGGAGATCTAGCCAACATAACTGTTTCTGGTACAAAGTAACAATTTCAAATTTCTGTTTATATCTCTAAAATAATCTGAAATATCTTTTTTTAATTAACTTTTTTGTTTTAATTGGGGTTTAGACATACTTTCAGCATTCTTTCACTAGTAACACAATATCTTCATTTTCACTCTACAGACAGCGCATCCTATCAATATCGCATCAGAAAGGTAACTTTCGCAAACATTGAGATTCCGGGTTCCCGAGAAGGGATTTGAATCCGGGGTCTTTCACTCTGAAGTCCAAACATTCTACCATTGCGCTATCACCTGCCCCTTGAATATATTACTGTGATCCATGATAATTGCATCAAAAACAGAATATGGAGGGTGTGGCAAATACAGCCCAAATTTACATGTTGGCTATTATTATTGCTGATGTAATATCTTGAGCTAAATTTGCAAGAATCCATGCTTTCACACAACAAATTCCAGTAGAAAACATCCAAATATGATGCCTTACTGTTCTACGATACTATTAATTTCTATCAGCACTCTAATTTAAGAATAATTTAAAATTTGGATTCAAATCAGTCATCATCTGTTACGATAAAATATTTCAATGTTATGAATCTTCATACTCGTATCAATTCTCAACAAATGTATTCATATCAGTCATGATACATGCTTTCACATACAACAATTCCACCTATATATACAAATATGCAATTGCAAACTTTTATACAAATTATTAAATATGGTGATGTAACAATTTAACAAGTGAACTATCAGAAATCACATACTGTAAGTAATTATTTTAAGATTTACACAAACGCAAGATGAATACAAATGTATACAGATGAGAAAGCCTAGGATTTACCTCATTTTCATATTTTACACTATATACACAAAATGCCAACAACTGTAAATGAAACATGTTTACATCGGATGTATATGAATATGTGTTACTAGCTATGCTAGTATATGATGTGAAAATGAACATATTGAATGTAGATCCCCTACAGATGCTGTAGCAGCAATATTTTGCACCAATCACAAATCTTGCAGGTCAAATTGAACACATGGTTTCCATTTCGCACAGTTATTTCAACTAAGAGATTCAGAAGAAAAAAATGTTTTGATGACTCGGAGATGTGTTGTAAAATCATCAATGCCAACTTTACCTGGAATCTCAGCTGAAAATATAATGGCAGGGATGTGCAACTATAATGGGAAAACAAATACCTTTAAAATTGTAAATGAAAAAAGAATTACAGCAAGAACAGGTAGATGTTGCCACGGCTACACGGACGATTCTTTCAGACACGGCGCGGGAACTTCGTAGCTGCGTCTGGCGTTCATCTGGGCGAACATGGCGCCACGGTGGATGTGTGGTCGGTACCGCACCGCCCCACTGCTGGCCGACAGGTCACGCCGACCGTAGCCATTGTAGGTGTGGTCACTGAGACTCCGCACGGATAGGGTGTCACAGTGGTGGATGTTGGCGCGGCTACGTCCCTGACGCTGACTGAGGCTGGCGATGGACATGCTGTCACGGTCGCGGTGGTCCACCACGTATGCGTCGGTGTGACCCCGCTGTGCGGCGTGTTGGCGTGGAGGTCGCGGGGCGGGGTCCTCCGTCTGGGGGCGCGGCAAGTTCTGGGCCTGCTTGTCCGTTAGTGCGTGGATCCGCCTCCGGATGTCTCGCCCCAATGTATGCGAGTGATACATCTCGGGGAAGTTTCGTTCTTCGGCATTCCACGACGTACCTAACAAAAAAATATGTGAATACAATCTGTTACCTGTATCAGAAAATTAAGTTGATTGTTCATTTTGTTTAAACTATTACTCATTAGTGCATTTCCATATTTTGACAGTAAAGTTCCTTAAAAATATAAATCACCTGCAAACAGTTTTATTACATTTTCAATATCTTGACATGTAAGCATGACTTCTGACATCCCTTAGCATGAAACATGTCAGCAAGAAAAAACCGAGTGCGCAATAACTTGTATAATTATGCAGAGGACTTACCTGGAATTCTGGGCTCCGGGTCGTCACGATGTCCGCGCGCAGTGTCTGCCGAGCCTCGCCTCTCAGTGACATGTCGTCCAGTACTGACCGGTCCAGCGATGGAACTGACCGGAAGCCTCACTTGCTGCGACTCTACCACCATCGTGGACACCGCGTCACGTGGCGGCCGACATGTCACCACATCTCTCCCGGCCGAACTCTTAGTCGGTGTCACGTGTGTCGGCGAGACACTGGGGGAGGACTGACGCACTGATATGTCACTGACGGGACGTGTTGTGTCGGATGTGTCACGGGGGTGGGGGTCCGTCGTTGCGGGTCGTGGCGGCTTGTGGACAATGTTCTCAAAGTTCGGCTTGGATCTCTCGAAATTCCGGTGGTTTGGTCGTAACGTGCTGCTCTCACCAGGTTTGTGTCTGTCCAGATTGATCGACGACTGTTTCTGTTCGGACACGATCGGTCCGTAAGTGTCGCCATCATGACTGGACGACCTGAGACTGAAGCACGCACTTCCACCTTTGTGAGCATCAGGCTCCGAGAGCTGTCGGACCAGCGGCGCACGGACGCGGAACTCTTGAGTCGTCTCCCTTACTTGCAACGTCCGACTCTGATCGTAGACGGCCACCTGCTGCGAGTGATTCTGGCGCCGCGGTGGCTGTGGGGTCAGAGGTCGCAGGATGGGTTTGACGGGCTGAGGCTGGATAGTCTCTGGTTTCAAGGTGGCTGAAGTCTGCACTGTTTGTTTCTGAGAAGTCCTCGGAAACTGCTTTGGCGAAGCGGTGTCGAAGTGCACGGACTTAGTACTGCTTGGACTGGACGGACTAGCTGGAATGTGGTTGTTGTTGTTATTGTTGTTGTTATTGTTGTTTGTGTTGGTGGCGTTGGCATACATGCGGAATATCCAGTGCCTGCCCGTATGTAGGTTCTGGTTGCAGATTTTGGACAGACTTCGACGCTGATAGAACAGCAGATATGCAGCCTTCGTGGTCACCTGGTTATCTGACAGGACCTTGACCTTTGTGTCGTCGTACTCATGCCACTGGCCATCCACTGGATTTCTACAGAATGCTGCAAACAAAAAACACAGTAGGAATCTTCAAAAAGAGTAACTCAATATTGATTTGCATGCCCTTAGAATCATACCATAATTTATTATTTTTAATTTGTTTCTCATACCACTGGTTATTCTAATATCTTTGTACATTTCAGTGTGTTCCCTGTGAGAGCTTAGTCATGTATTTCTGTTTTGCCCCATTATCATAATCTTATGGGTATGTGTGTAACAAGACTTCTAAATAAGTGACTAAGATCAGCATTAGTGTGGAATTTGGCCTGTATGAGCATCTGAGCATCAGTGCATCTGAGCAGATATAAGGCCTACATTTCACAAAGTGATCGTAGCGGTAGGCCTAGCATAAATCTAAGTTTACGCCACGCGTCACTTCCTGCTAAATTAAAATCATGGGGTATGCCGTGGTTTAGGGCCGGATTACAGTACAACCGTTTCATGAAGCAAATGCACAGAGGATGAGCAGACCTGTGTAGTGACCGCCGTTCATGTTGCCGTAGTGGTTGCAGACTGCGTACAGGTCGTACATGAGGTCGTCTCGCTCGCCAGCCCGCCCACTCTCGGACCGCTGGACCACGTGGTCAGACATGTCCAGTTGCTCCACAGGGAAATTGACCAGTGTGTTCAGTTTGTTCCTCCTCATGCCGATCTGAATGAGAATTGGGAGAACCAGGTAACCATGGGAACGATGACTATGGTTATATTCATATCTTGAATAAAATTGTACTAATAAAACCTGATTAGTGAGAGCTTGATAATAAAATATAAAAGTGAAGTTTAAAACATGAACAAGCAGTATTCATGGATTTTGTGCATTATAAATATGCATTATTAATATTATTATTATTATTTATTTATTTATTTATTTATTTTTACTGTTTTTTAATTGGAGTTTAGAGTCACTTCCTACAATCTTTTACTATTATTATTTTTAAAACAAACAAAAAATCTGCAATCAGTTGTCGGAATAATAACTCTATAGAGCTAACATTCATTGCTATTTACATATCCAACGTGAAATACAGTTTCTTCTTATTTTTCAATATGTTACCGACAGATCGATGTATTTATCGGACACTGCTGACCTGTTTGAATCTCTTGAGATGGATGACGAGGACATCGGGGAGAGACCACAGACCCAGGGTCTTGATGGTGCCCTGCTGTTGCTTCTTACAGTGAGGACACAGCCATGCATCGTCACCGCACAGCTGCAACATCGCAGATAGCAACATCATCATCATGCACAATCATACAAAAACTGTCTCAAAGAGAGTTTTAAAATCACCAGAAAATTCCTGCCCTGACATTACCACTGGGAAATATATAATAAATACCGATAGAGTTCACAGCTCTGGTTCAAGGCTGTCTATAATACCTGTGGGTCATACAGTATTGGATTAAATTAATTCGATCAGTTTCTCACTACATTATCTGTTTCCAAGAAAAGACAATAAATAATTCTGAAAAAGCAGGGATTCGATTCACAGGCAAACATTTTAAAGCAGGAATATTTCACACATACGCAACGACGCAAACATGTCAGCGCGCACCTGTGGTTTCTAGTGATACGGGTAGAGCTTAGCATATTTTCGCCTATTCACAGAATTTCAGCTATTTTTTTACTGTTGATAAGAGCATTCCTGTATGAAACAGTTTTAACATTATCTACCATAATAAACACTGCTCCACAAACGGCCTACGGTAATATTATGGCCATTAGTAGCTACTGTATAACACAGTAGTTACTATTGGAGATACTATTACTGTATTCAATATCATACTGGAGGGATCAGGTTCTGGCAATACTATGCACTACATGAGACACAGAGTTGTAGTTAAAGAAATACAGTGCTTGAGTTTACCCTTTCCTCCTGAGTGTAGAGATTGAAGCACTCGTCCAGCGAGGCGGATGGATTGAGGTGTTGAGAGATACGCATCTGGTGAACGGACGGATGTTCGTCTATACTGTCATCATCTTCCAGTACAAAACTGCAACACAATTAAAATTAATTTTATATGTAATAATATATGGAAATTAAATAATAAAACATGAAATTTATATTAACATTTATTTTTACCCTTTTAAGTCAAATTCTGCTGACATGGTTAATAATTACAACCCAAAATATATATTTTTTTTAATTATTCATTTAAATTTTAAAACAAGAACAATAAACTCCCATTCTAAGCCAGCTTATCAACAATTATCTAAAACCGACATATGTGATAAGTTCACCATATTACCATAGCTGTTTGAACGACATTTTCCCAGCTGATGACAATTGTAGAGATCCTATGTAGAGATACAGACACTGATGTCCACACAAAGCAGTAGCGATACACCCCAATGGTACTGATACACCCCAATGGTACTGATACACCCCATGGTATGGATACACCCCATGGTACTGATACACCCCAATGGTACTGATACACCCCATGGTACTGATACATCCCAATGGTATTGATACACCCCATGGTACGGATACACCATATGGTACTGATACACCACATGGTACTGATACACCCCAATGGTACTGATACACCCCAATGGTACTGATATACCCCATGGTATGGATACACCCCAATGGTACTGACACACCCCAATGGTACTGACACACTCCATGGTACAGATACACCCAATGGTACTGATACACCCCAATGGTACAGATACACCACATGGTACTGATACACCCCAATGGTACTGATACACCCCATGGTACAGATACACCCAATGGTACTGATACACCCCATGGTACTGATACACCCAATGGTACTGATACACCCCAATGGTACTGATACACCCCAATGGTACGGGTACTGATACACCCCAATGGTACTGATACACCACATGGTACTGATACACTCCAATGGTACTGATATACCCCAATGGTACTGATACACCCCAATGGTACTGATACACCCCAATAGTACTGACACACTCCATGGTACAGATACACCCCATGGTACTGATACACCCCAATGGTACTGATACACCCCAATGGTACTGATACACCCCAATGGTACTGATACACCCCATGGTACTGATACCCCCCAATGGTACTGATACACCCCATGGTACTGATACACCCCCTGGTACTGATACATCACAATGGTACCGATACACCCCAATGGTACTGATACACCACATGGTACTGATACACCCCAATAGTACTGACACACTCCATGGTACAGATACACCCAATGGTACTGATACACCCTATGGTACAGATACACCCCATGGTACTGATACACCCTATGATACAGATACACCCCATGGTACTCACAGTTCTTTGGTCTGTGTCGCCCACTCGGCCACCAGTTTCATGTGGGGCGGCCCACAGTCGTCTCCGTTGTAACTCAGTGCCCTGAAGACATCATTAAAGAAGATACAGATATATGTTACTAATTAGCAAAAACATATAAACATAAATTACAAAAGATAGATGTCAAGTAGGGAATGTCTGGAAGCATCAATATTGTGTTACGCTCGTCACTATTGTACAGGCTATCATTTCTATAAGTTCTCATTTCCACTATGAGACTATAGCGTTCTCATAAGCGCCATATTGTCATGTATGAGAGATTGCTAAGAGAGTTATTATGGTCTTGTCGTAGATATGAGAGCTTCGTAAAATGACACCCTGGTGGTGACCTATGTGGTGACCTGAGTGGTCAGCAACTGACCTGTCCACAGCCTGCGTGTACAGTGGCATCTCCACGTCGGTCGGCAGGTACGTCCGCCCTGGGCAGTCCATCACCCTCAGTCTGAACAACACACCCTTCTGTAACGTAAAACACACCTTTAAACCATTGTAAAATGTAGATGTTCTATAATGTAAACTACACAATAATCCATTGTAAAATGTAGATATTCTGTAAAGTAAACTACACAATAATCCATTTTATCACATAACATAGCATGTTTGAGTGCAATAACACCCATGCAATAAATAATAAATATTGCACTAGTGCAATA
>JAUTBV010100599.1:0-14489 GCA_032361325.1 Lepetodrilus fucensis | reverse complement strand
CCCCCCCCCCCCCCCCCCCCCCCCCCCAGGGATCAGTAAACCGTTTGCAGGTGGCCGGTCCAGTTTTAGGACCATGAAACCTGTTTGTGAATGAGGTTAGTGGCTGTGTGTAGGCTTGTCACGTCTATTGTGTTACTTGTCACCTCTACTGTGTTACAGGCGATGCTTCTCTAGCACATGATAGCGAAGGATGCTCTATAAGCTACTATAGCCACTAGATATTAATAACTACTTGCGATGCAATGGTCAATGGTTTCGCTAATGTATGTTCGCATTACTAGGTGAGCCGTTCTTAACGGACATCGTGAGAAGAGTGAGACATCAATTGGTATCACATAATGGCACGTTACTTGCCATCAATATCCTTTTCAACTACTGTAACAATGCATTCCTGAAATTCTGTTCACATGTAAACAGTAAAGTCGACTGTGAATGTCTTGCCTGAGGCCATACTGAGTAGCTCTGGTGCAGACGTACTCGAGATGTAATGATACAGAATGACTTCTGATTTGATATTCCGCCGGCAATGGTTCGATATATACATGATAGGTACATGCCACAACATACTAACTGCTGTTGCAGTTTACTACATCATATTTCGGGGTTCAGAATAGAACAAAACATAACAGATGACCAATAGACAGTGCTGCCGATTCCGTCATTGTCAAGAATCTGTTGCGCAAAGGTAACGCACGCAGTTGTCGACTATAGCTGGCGTCTCTTCCAGTGATCTCATGGATCTACCCTATCGTAGTCTGCCGTTCACGGTCTACAGGTAATACTCTACCAATTAGTGGAACTAGTAGTCACACCAGTCGAACGTACATAACATTGAGCCCCGGAAAATGTGGATTTGCAAGCCAGTTATTGGTTGAAATTATGGAAACACATCATTTAATGTGGATAATTTGATTGGTATTCTAAAAGCATTCCAGGTTTATTATTGGCATAAGAAATAATTATAACTTGATCCATTGATCTGAGCCATCTATCTGCGAGACCGGGGTGGCCCACTCCCTGTGAGTGTTTAGAAAACATACGCCGGTAGAAATTTTATATTTGTGGGCTACCATACTCTGCAGATGATGAACTGTTACTTCATGTGTCGGTCGTATATCTATATTCTTATTTTATACTCGTGCAATGTGTTTTTAAACTCGTAGCCTATATTCTGGCGCCAAGATTGCAAAGAAGTTCTGTCTCTAAGCCGACATGAATTCATTTTAATGCAAGAAATCAAGTGGGTACTCTCTTGTGCATTTGGGTGTATTTTCCATTCTGCTTTTAGGAATAATTTTGCCCTGGTAGAATTCACACCTCTGTGAACTGGAACTGTGTGTTCTAAGGACTGTAGTATATATGTATCTATTTATTCTGGTCCTGGTCATGAGCAGAGATGTCATACACATTTCTTCTATGTTTACGCGGGCGTTCTACTGTATATGTCATGCCTACTATAAGGTAGCTGTCTGTATTTGGGCGAAGCGAACACGAATGGTGGGAACGTTGAGGAATAGTGTTCTATATGTAGGATATGTGTATTAAATGGCGTGTATGTTCGTGACAATATTTGTATACGTTATTTAATTAGTGTGCAGTTATGATTAAGTGGAAAACAATACCAAATAAAATAGTCAAAATTAAAAAAGATTCCGTTATAATGTGCTTATTAGTTATCATCAGAGTAAGAATAGCATAGAGCTCTATACCTGAAAGATAGAAAGTAGTAAATGGATATACTTTGATCTGCTGTTGCTACTAGATCCGTGTTACTGACAGCGGGGTTGACGAGTGAGACACCTGTACGCTGACACTGAATACCTGGTTGACGTGTGTGACACACGAACGCACCCTAAAGGTGATATCCAAAAAAAAGCGCTAAAAGTTGTTTCTATTTCCTTGACTACAAACCTAATGACTGGTGGCCTAACGAGAGTGTATCAAACCTGTAAGACAAGCAGGTTGTACCAAACCTGTCAGACAAGCACGTAAGTAAGTTGTAATTACTTCATGCACACTTTGATCCATGTTTACCTGTGTGTATATGTGCAGGTATGTAGAGCTGTACCTGTGCAGGTAAGTAGAGTTGCGGGGCCTAGCTTCTCTTTGCTAGTGACGGTCAATACACGGCGGCGTACATCTCCGTTCAGTACCACGCATTCGTCCACAACGTAGAGCTGACTAGGTCGACGTAACCCCGCCACAGACTTCCTTCAACGTTAATTGGTCCTGGTCACTGAGTAAATCTTCTTGTCTGACTAGAACAGCGTACAGCACTGACCGCTAGTATTGAGGTCTTATCATGCACGCTGCCGCTGTAACGACACTGGATATTAGACACGCCTTTAGTAATAGTAGTTTGAATTCAATAGTTTTGACAAAACATCTATCGTTACCTTCAGTGCGGCTAATTACATAAATACAAACACACATTAAAAGTGTTCTCTCTCATGAAAGGTTGATATGGGAGGATAGTTGTTCGCTATACCCCTGTGATCCATCAACCTACTCGCAGTCCGTGTCACCTAGAGGGAATTGAAATATGCATTATAACATGACTGTGTTGGCATTATCAGGTGCGAAATAAATTAAGTTAGACATTTATAATATATTAATCCGATTTGCATTCACAAATTTGCAATTATTTGTCGATGTTTACTTTGATATTCTTACATGTGCTTCCCTAAATCCCAAAACAATACGTCATTTACAGCATTGTAGTTGTATCAAATTGTTGTACCTTGCGCGCGCGCGTACACACACACACACACACACACTGAGAGAGAGAGAGAGAGAGAGAGAGAGAGAGAGAGGGGGAGGGAGGGAGAGAGAGAGAGATATTTCATTTTAAACCGGATATTTACACGACGTGAATACATGTACATGTAGTTGTAGATATCATATTTGAGGGGACACTAGACATATTCACTATGTCAAAGACAGATCTTAGCATGTAGGTGAATTAAACATACATTTCTAAATATAATAATTATTTCGTATTGCGTATTTGAAAATAAATTGCAAATCCCTTATACACCCCCGGCTAGGGGAACAGTTGATCACCTGGTTGCAGAACGTACAATGTTACAATGTTTACGCTTACATTTACACGATTTACCTACTCCAAATGGGTGAGTCAATCCGGAACATTGCATAGACATAGACTAGACTATTATATATAGCCCGGCAGCTGTCAACATAGCCGGGTGGCTGGACGGTAAGACTTATAGGGCCTACCTGTCTGCCATGTAGCAGAATTAGATGAAATCAACACAAACGTAAATGTAAGTTAAACTTATCTACAAGTTATAGTTATTTTAATTGGCTCAATGACACAATTAATATAATTTTGCATTATTAAGCTTACAGTTAAGTTTAGCGCATCGTATATCTAATTTATTTCGTAATGCTTATATTAAATAGTTTTACTTTTTAACAATATTGATTATACAAAACTACTTACAGCTCATCCTCGAAAACCCAGGCAATTATGACTACACTAACCTCCGTCAAATATTTGACGGAGGTTAGTGTAGTCATAGTGGCCTGTGTTTTCGAGGATGCTTACAGCTATGATAGGCCTGTATATTTATCGTACAATCTCATATGTCCATGGTGTGTATCTTCCTAACTTACATTTAATTTAATTTCATATATAGCATTTGTTTTAGTCAAACTTTCTATTACCAGCAATGCGAAGTTCTAATAAGATTTTTTTGGATGGGGGAAACGGGTTGGGTCATACAACAACATACACCGACCTCTAAACCGCTGCCGTAATTAATACTAAAGCAGGTGACGTGCAAGACAGTTAATTATCTGCTGACAAATGATATAATAACAACGTACATGCTGCCCATCATAGTAATATCGTCTCTCGTCATTCTTTTAGAATGGCTTTTATATATTATATTCTGTATTTGACTATGTAATTTTAGTGTATATATATATACACAGGGTGAGACGTTAATAAAATATCTGTCTTTCTGTCTAGTAAGCATAGACAACCTAGGATCCTAACATCAGTCTCAGTGTTTGAAGAATATACCGTGAATCATAAGATATCGCCTATGTTATAGAGGTATGGTACACCATAGTACGGAATGGCTGACTGTACGACAGCGCTGCTTGGTACGTGATATACAATGTCAACTGTACAATGCAACATAAAGCTCTACTTACATTTACCCTAACACTTTATACACACAGAAGGAAGCCACCGTCTACAGCATACATTGAAAATACACTTTTAGTGGCATTTACAAAGCAATGGGTGATGCATACCTTTAAGCCGACTTATAATAATATAATAACATAGATAGTATATTCACGAGCTATCAGCCATCACTACATACTCGCAAGGCACTGTACGAAATCTTAAGGATACATAACGCTTAATAATCAACAGAGAGGTTTCGCAGCACTAGAGAGGTTTCACAACATTACGGTTACCATTACGGATACGGTTAGGTAATCAGTTTGTTCGTAGTATGTGACGTTAGAGACACGACCGACGTGTAGTTCCCCGTTTCTGACCGTCAGGGTTCCCTGGGACGGTCAGAAACGGGAAACTACACGTCGCGCGAGTCTCTGGCGTCACATACTACGAACAAACTGATCACAGTAACCGTATCCGTAATGGTATCCGTAGTGTTGTGAATTGTCCGACTGTTGTTTGTTGAACAATAAAATAGTTGACCTAATTATGATACTATTGAATTTATAATAGTCTGGATGTCTGTCCACAAACTGCCAGTGCAATGCCCCTGTTCTGATCTCCACGGTCTTCAATGCCCCTGTTCTGATCTCCATGGTCTTCAATGCCCCTGTTCTGATCTACATGGTCTTCAATGCCCCTGCTCTGATCTCCATGGTCTTTAATGCCCCTGCTCTGATCTCCATGGTCTTCAATGCCCCTGCTCTGATCTTCATGGTCTTCCATGCCTCTGTTCTGATCTCCATGGTCTTCAATGCCCCTGTTCTGATCTCCATGGTCTTCAATGCCCCTGTTCTGATCTCCATGGTCTTCAATGCCCCTGCTCTGATCTCCATGGTCTTTAATGCCCCTGCTCTGATCTCCATGGTCTCCAATGCCCCTGCTCTGATCTCCATGGTCTTCAATTCCTCTGCTCTGATTTACCCATACTATAATCGTAACCTCGTTTATCAAGAAGGACTGGGAAAGACTGCACCACAGCTAAAAATACTGCGCCTTTGATATCATTCCTACAATACAGCAACATGATTGTAGGTTGTCATGCAATTCCGTTTGACTGTATCGTGCGGTCAAATGATAACTTCAAAGTAGAAAGGAAGATGAATATACGCGATCAAGTCGGACATAAAGCAAGCCCAAGTTGCCAGCCTTGAACACATTCTTGTACGGGTCCAGATCTGAAGATAGTTTTTAGTCAAATATTTCCAAGTATTTTTGTTGTTTTATTTTATAGAACATGAAACATGAGTACGTGGGTATATGTTTCTTATCAATGTTGATTTATCGACCTTGGGAAAAGCTATAATGTAATGTATTGTGCATTTATTGTGCATTATGTCTGCATCGTGTCCAATGTGCATTGAATCTACTGTAACGAAGTGATACCATGCTTCTCAGTAGTCCCAGATACACAGCCCCTGCAGTGACGTCATCTAGATACTTAGCTGGTACCGTGCGGCACCCACCGCGCTTCCAGTGCTCCTTATAGGAAGTCGTGTACTCCTCACTGTCTCCCTAGCCAGCTGCTGACTATAGACAGGTGAGTATCCGCGACATCACAGCATGTATGTGTCCGAAACATGTAGACATTATAGAATAACCCAGGAGGTAAGATAGGAGTGATTATATAAGATATGTCCCGAGTGAAATTAATGTTCAGTTCACGATGGACATATTGAACACGGTCATTGCCAGATGTCACAATAGTATGGGTGCAATTTTGATGTCACTGACAATCCTGTGACATATGTGATATTGCCTCAGTCACCAGACAATATAATTCGTGGTGAAAAATCGAGTCGTTTGGAACTTGTAATAATTTGCGTAAAATTTAACGCCCGTGACATTCTCATTATTATCAAAGTCCAAGATGAAACTGATTAAGGTTTAAGGATTAAGGGCACGACAATACATAGTCCATTCACTTTATATTATTATTATTATTGTAAAATTATTGTTATTACTGTTATTATTACTGTTATTATTATTATTATTATTGTTATTATTCGTGTCAATATATCATGTCAACGCATTACCCTACTGGTCTAGTAATTCATGTAGTATTTCTGTAAGGCTAGAATGCAGACTAATTCGATAGTACTAGTGTTGATGATAGAATTAATGTCGCAGTGGTGATGCACTAGGGAACTTAGACTAGGAAAGCCAGTATCTTGTGCTATTTGTACTACAGGCCCCCGTTTCACGATGGTGTCCTAACTAGTTAGGAGCTACTAACCCGAGTTATCACCTCGTAGAGTGTTTTACGACCACGTCACAAGTCGTATACCTTCTTAAATTGGCATCTAACTTAGAAGGTGATAAGCTGGATCATACCTTTAGGAGCTGCTAACTTTAGGAGGCCGCCGTGAAACGGGGGCCACGACTATAGTCACGATGGCCATGTTGTTGTTTTTTGTTTTCAGAGATTGACATGAAGCTAGTCGCATTGGTCGTCGTAATTGTGACGCAAATACTTTCAACATCGGTAAATAATATGAAAATAAATGCAAGAGCAGTAAAACACACACACACACACACACACACACACACAAAAACACACACACACACACACACACACACACACACACACAAACACACACACAAACACATACACACACAAACACACACACACACAAACACACACACAAACACACAAACACACACACAAACACAAACACACACACAAACACAGACACACACAAACAAACACACACACAAACACACACTGTACTTGTAATATATGACCTACACCTTCGTTGATGCAACTACTACCACTTTTACATAGGTGTGAACATTTACATATGGGTGTAAATATAGTATATATTCATGACAGTAAATTTGCATGTCATGTCTACAGTTGCCCACATTATGTTTTCAAGTTTCAAGGCAAACAATTATATCTACAGATGGTAGTTTTATAAACAATATTTCAGCTAATAAAGTATATATTTTCTAAATAATATTCATAAAGAATGTGTTGTTTTTCGTCCAGATGCAGTGTGTGGACTGCAAAGTGACAGTCAAGGTTCGTCTCATTTCATACTCAAACCCCGGCTCTGTGGATCAGGGCGGAGCTTGCTGTGATACGTTAGTGTTCTGTAAGACAACAGCGTGTGACCCGTACTTCATAGTGTGTATCTCAACCTACCCTGTCCGGTCAGGAAGGTAACGTGTGCGTTCGTGTAGTGTAACTATTCGCTTGTGGTAGTGTCTGCGACCACGTGTGTGCATGTGTGTGCGTGTGTGTGTGCGTGTGTGTGTGTGTGTATATGTCTGTGTGTGTGTGTGCGTGTTTTGTGACGGAGAAGGGGTAATGCTACGGTAATGCTATTATGTACAATACACGTGTTAGTATATGCAATATGTGACTACATACTAGTATATCATACTTCACTTGTAAGTATATGCTATTATTTGACTACAATATATCATACGTAACTTGCTGATACTAATATGAAATATTTGACTACAGATAGCAAACTTCAGTTGTAAGTATATGCACTATTTGACTACATATATCATACTTCACGTCTAAGTATATGCAATATTTGACTACATATATCATAATTCACGTGTAAGTATATGCAATATCTGACTACATATATCATACTTCACGTGTAAGTATATGCAATAATTGACTACAGATATATGATTATCGTATTTCTGTGCAGAATCTGTAACCTGGGTAACTGGCGTACAAAACCCTACAGCCACTCTACTCATGTTACGTTTACCAAGTCAATGAACGGTGTGCGCAATCCCATAGTCATCGAGGTGAACAACTCCTGGGTACGTAGTGATACTAATACAGATACGAATAATGATATGAATACTGATACTATAATACTGATACTAATATTGATACCAATACTGATACCAAAAATTATACTAATACTGATATTAATACTTATACTAATACTGACACTAACACTGATAATATAATACTGATACTAATACTAATACCAATACTGATACTAATACTGATACTAATACTGATACTAATACTGATACTATAATACTGATACTAATATTGACACTAATAATTATACTAATACTAATGTTAATACTGATAATAATACTGATACTAATAAGTATACTGATACTAATACTGATACCAATACTAGTAATGATATTGATACGAATACTGATACTAGTACTGATACTAATACTTATACTAATACTTATACTAATACTGATACTAATACTGATACTAATACTGATACTAATACTGATACTAATAATTATACTAATACTGATACTAATACTTATACTAATACTTATACTAATAATGATACTAATATTGATACTACTACTAATAATGCTACTTATAATGATACTTTAACCGTCTCTATTAGGGAAATTACAATAAATTAATTATAATATAGATCGCATAACTCTAGTTAATGCCTGCGCTACACATGCAACTGAATCGTCGTACGACTCGTTTTATGCGGACTCCCGACGGTCGGCAATACGTAGTCTGCGATGAGAAAATATGAAGTTGGATGTGTAGCATATCAAGTCGGCCTAAAAAAAATATCCACCACTAATCGGGGATGGTTACAGCGACGGTTTAGTGCTTGACGACCAAATGTTGTCCCAGTTTCATGTGTAGCTTATTATCCAGACGCAATGATACAGTCGAGATACCAATCAGCCAACCACAATAGTCCTTGTCAACGACGTTTCATAGCAATGTTTTCGATTTTTAATGTTTTTATATTGCTACTATAAATGTCAAAAATCATTAAAAATCGAAAAGATTGCTGGCCTATGAAACCTCGTTCACAAGGACTACCAATCACAATAACCAAGTTGAGATAACACACGCAGTTAACGACAACAGTTTTATTACAACAGCTATATAGTGATTCGGCGATACAAAGTCTGCGACCATTCAGTTGTATGCGTGGCAATACGGTTTCCCTATCGCGACGATTCAGTTGCATGTGTAACGCAGGCATAACGTTTACACAAATAATTGCAAGCTCCTCACAGCGGCATTCGTAGCGTTGAATATTGCAGTACAACCTCTGGTACTAGCATACTAAGGATAGTTCTCTTACAGACAGCACATCTTATCAATATCCCGTCAGAAAGGTAACTTTCGCGAACTTTGAAGCCGGGTTTCCGGGACGGGATTTGAACCCGAAACATTTGGCTCAGAAGTCCTTTGGCTAACACCCGCCCTGTTTGACGTTACAGACGGGGGTAGAGGTACGAGTGGAGGCCTATGATAGCGATGGGTCCGGACTTAGCGCAGGGGACGAGTATCTAGGTATCTGGAAGCATAACGTAAAAGGCCCGATCAACAATGGACGTAAGAAGTCAATGGCGTACAAGAATGGCGGTTCTACTCTGAAGTGAGTACCTCTGGCAATAGTTGTGCTCTTCTATGGGTTATAAACCACCACATACAATCCCAATAGGCGACAGTGTTAACATATTTCATCATAACTATTGAACCAGTGAGTCAAATACCAGCAAAATTCACTTTCCTAATAGAATAGCAATCAAGAAAACTACAGACAGGACGTGACGTCGGGTCACCGTAGATATGCAGTCAATCTGCCCAGTTATTCAATAAGCCGTTATTCAAGTTTTAGCCTTACACATGTAAGAAATTAGAACTCTTGGGAATTAAAATGGATTTATTTGAAGTGCTAGATGTTGTACTTGTCAAGTAAATCACACATATACGACACTGGGTATCACTAGGCCATAAGGTATATCATATCTACTACGAGACTATAAGGTCTGTCATATATACTACGAGACCATAAGGTCTGTCATATCTACTACACGACCATAAGGATTCTCGTGGACATATCTATATAATACATGGGGAGCATGCACTTACGGGAGCGCCATGGTCTCATATAATAGTCGATATGAGAGCTTCGAGAAACGATACTCTGGGCTATGTACGATCTATTTGCGTGACGACAAATTCCAACCTATGAATGGTTTATTATAACCTATAGAGGGGTTACCATAAGCCGTAGTATTGTCCGATATATATATATCTAGGTATACCACGGAAATATTCCCAATATACCCCGCAAAGCATGCCATATACCCACTATCTAACTAGTGTCTTATTTTTATAATACCCGCTATATACTGTATAGCTAGTGACAAACTAATGTATTTAAGAGTGATTGCCTCAGATTGGATCTCTGTTAGAACAGGATACCCTTTAATTTTACATATGGGCATAAAGTGATAATATGTTAGATAGTGGTGGGTAGGTTACGACTTAGTATACGTTTCCATATTAAGCCATATATCGGCTCTCAAGCAGATGTTGCCGTCAATGGTGGCCAATATTCGGTATGGAGATCGACATGAAAACCTCCATGTTCAAGAATGTAATTTTATGAAAACTACAGCTGTAATACACTTTCAAACAGCAACATTGGTATTAAATTTTGTGCTATATCTGCGCTCAAACCCAATGGGATTACTTTCTTTTGGCCTTTAGCATATTTGGAAATGATGATATACACGTGAAATGAAAAATCGAACGGATGGTTAATATATAATGTCCACACACACTCTATAGCACATGTACTAACATACGCACACGCTCATCCGTGTATGCACACACTTAACCAAACTTACACACTTACACATACACATGCTGACTGGTGTTGTGATGTTTCATAAGATGGGAGGTGCTAGCGACGTGTAGCAGGGGTTACTACGGATCTACGTGCAGCACCATCTGCCTACCAAAATCTAGCCGGGACCACTACACCTGCGACGCGACTGGGAAGAAGATATGCAACAAAGGTGAATACATGCAATAAAGTAGATACACGCTTCTACCACTGCCAACACAACCACCTCTACAACCACCACCACCACCACAACCATAACCACCACCACCACAACCATAACCACCACCACCACAACCACCACCACCACCACAACCACCACCACAACCACAACCACCACCACCACAACCACCACCACAACCACCACCACAACCACCACCACCACCACAACCACCACAACCACAACCACAACCACCACCACCACAACCACCACCACTACAACCACCACTACAACACACACAAACTTACGCGCGTCCGCGGAATAACCTCTGTTAACATTGTGTAATGTTGTAGATTGGATTGGCCGCGACTGTAAAACGAGGGATCCATGTTGGAACAACCCATGTCAGAATGATGCTACATGCAAAGCTATCTCTAGCGGCTATATATGCTCATGTTCTTCTCTGTACACAGGTAAGTCTGTACAGATAAGTAGACAAGGTAAGTCAGTACATAAGTAAGTCTACACAGGCAAGTCTTTATGCACAATGGTAGCTTACTAAAGCTATGTGTACTGTAACAGTTGAGTATTTAAATAATAAATGTGTAGAACATGTAATCACCTTTCATGGTGTTAAATGTCATCACTTATTTGTTTAACCCTCGCTATGCTGGAGGCAACCAGAAATGCCTTAAAGAGCAGTCTGGGCCTAAAACAGTATTGATAGGGTTAATTTTCCAGAATGCTTTTTTTCTTTTCAAGTCCCTTAAAATTGAATTCCTAATCCTTACTGTAATTGCTTATGCTATATGTGCACGTACTTCAGGCAGAATGTGCGATGTTCTAATCACAACCTCGACTGCACGTGTCCCTACATCAACTGATGCCAGCGCTACACCCGACACAGGACTCACATCCTCACAGTATGACAACACCACCACGCCAACCACAGGACTCACATCCTCACAGTATGACAACACCACCACGCCAACCACGGACAATGTAACGACACAGACCACCAGCAGCGGAATACACTCGAAGAAGCTAGTTCCAGACAAACACACTGTGCGTATCGTGTGCCAATAACAATGCTCAGTCATTGATGGTCGACCAGTAAAGTTATAATTCCTGTCAGAAGTATTATATCATCATCATCATCATCATCATCATCATCATCATCATCATCATCATCAATCTATGTTATATTTCATACTTAGTTAACTAGTGTGCTGAATGATGATGCACGCACTAGCTGCCTATAATATGCTGAGCATAAACCGTATCATGCTCCGGGCATGATCTGATTGCTTATGTATTGTACTTATGTTTCAGAACACCCACAGCGCCCACACTGGCGTCATCTCCGGTGTCGTAGTCGGCCTGTTGTTGGCTCTCCTGACTATAGCTGCGCTGTTGCTGGTTAAATAGTGAGTAACACGTGATAGTGTGTACTAGTTGACTCACATACATGAAGATAGTACTGGTATTGTTATTGTGTAGATGATGCAGCCGGTCCGTGCATTCAAAAGTCAGTGAGGGTAACTGGAAAGATATACTGAACACGTATACTTCCAGTGTGTGAACAACACACCAGTCTATCCCTGACTCAGTGATAGCATCTCTCGACATCGCTAGTACTACTTTTACATAATATAGTAATGTTATAAGTTACAGCATTATTACCTGAACCGTTCCTATTAGTATTACAGATATGAACGCTAGAAATATAGATGTATAATGGTGACCATTTCATGGCACTAGGGCTCGTTTCTTCTTCAGTCGAGTCCTACACAGAGTGTTCCCGGCGGAGTGCAGCAAGCCTGTTCCTGGTAGTTTATATGATGACGACAGTACAGAGAACAAGATCATCAGTAAGGCACCATTGGGCACCTGGTTGTGCGACTCCTACCCTAACCCCAGGCCATTCTCAGTGGAGGACGCCGGTAACACGAGCAGGTCTGACAGCGGTATAGTGAATGACGAGAGCGAAGTCGACATGGATGTCCACAGTGAAACTGAAACCCCCACTCCGGCGAATAAGGAACAGGGTTCTGGTGTAGACCTACATGCTAGACGTGACACAGAATACTTTCTTGGTGACCCGGAGCGTGACCTGGAACGAATTCCTGGTGACCCCGAGCATGATTTAGAACCTGTCCCAGAATGTGACCCTAAACTAGTTACTTGTGACCCGGAGCATGGCATAGAAGTTGTCCCAGAATGTGACCCTAAACTAGTTCCTTGTGACCCGGAGCATGACCTAGAAGTTGTCCCAGAATGTGACCCTAAACTAGTTACTGGTGACCCGGAGCATGACCTACAAGTTGTCCCAGAATGTGACCCTAAACTAGTTCCTGGTGACCCGGAGCATGACCTAGAAGTTGTCCCAGAATGTGACCCTAAACTAGTTCCTGGTGACCCCGAGCAAGTCCCAGAACATGGCCCTGAGCCTGTTCCTTACAGAGGAAGTGAGTGACGCGCATGGGTCACCCAGTAGCGGGAAAGTTCCGGTAAGAGCGACAACTTGGCCGACAGACAGATGCACTCCACAGATCCTGCTGGCAGTGTGTATAACTGATCAACTTGACCTGAACGCGTCTCATTCTGCCACACATAACGTCAATGATCCGTCCATTAGGTGAATGCATTTCGCTGTTCCTTGATCATTCGACATGACACGAAAACACGGAATGCAGATCTGTGCAAAATATGACATACACACGAGTATGCTTAAATTACCAAGAACTACCAAGAACACTGTCTGGAATATGTGTGTTCGCATATATATTTTACATATGTGTTAATGCTCTTTTTATTACTTTTATTATTGTAATTTATTGTGGTGAATATGGTGTTGGGTCATCTCTCTTTGAATGAAACATGTGGGATTATATGCACGCTTTTATTAACAAAGCTTCGTTAGATCTTAGGATCGGGGAATTGTAAAGTTATATTGTCCTGATTATTCAGCGAACACAATCTCAGAGACCCATGAACATTCAGATTTGACCAATAAATGTCAGAAACACGGGGTCAATGATGCTTATTATGAAAAAGTTAATAATGGTTATTGAACACGGGCTATTTCAGTTGCAACACTGTATTTCCCGCAATGGTAGCCGTGCTGGCACAGATTTCTCGAAAACTTGACCTTGAGATTTTGCTCAGCTGAAATTTCTCCCATTGACCTTTACAATGCTGTAACTTGAGTACAAAATAAAGCCAAGATTTTACTCAAGTTGCAGCATTGAGTCATTGGGAGAAATCTCAGCTGATCAAAATCTCAAACTTAAGTTTGTTTCGAGAAATATTGGCCTGGTCTCGTTGCGGAATGCCTGGGTCGGTACTCATTAGTATAGAGGATATTAATACGAAGATAATATCCATGCATGTGTTTGATTGGTAAGTCGGGGTATTGTATATAGAGGATATTACACGATGTTCTATTGAATATCAACTTTATGTCCCGAGTGGAATAATTTTATTGCACGAG
>JAUTBV010100588.1:0-15999 GCA_032361325.1 Lepetodrilus fucensis | reverse complement strand
ATCAAAGCTTAACTATAATGGTTTATTTATTGTTTTAAGGTTCCAAAAGATAACAAAAACTAATTTTATAACACAACACCCAAAATTAACTTACTCCCCCCCCCCCCCTCAACATTCATTGCAAATGGGTGAACGATTCCTGCAGTGATGTTAAACTTCATAATCACTCGCTCACCCTCCAACAAGTTCAAAGACAGTTTATGCAGTCTTATTTTTCTGATAAACCAACATTTGCTCACACAACTTGCTGCCTTGTCTAACCATAGGCGCTTATCATAAATAATGGATTTGGAATACTAGTCTAGTATTCCAAATCCAATATTTGCGACAAGTGCCTGTGGTCTACCTATTACGGTAACTCTATTTGAATATTTGATGTGAATTTACATTATTTACTCTGTTCTGTAAAGATTCCCGCAGCGACGTTAAACTCCATATTCACTCACTCACTCTGTTCTGTACGATTTTTGGTTTCCCATCTATCGTGAGACGCGTGTTCCAAGTCCGAAATTTTCAAAGATTTGTGTAAACCTGTCACTTTGCTATTGTTCTTGTGAGATGGGGATTGGATAATTAAAGTGATCAGGGGGACGTACTCATGCCCAGCTGTTTCGTTGCTATCTGAATTCATCAAAAATGTTGTGTCTAATGTGACGTTGCTTGTCCGATGAACAAGGCAATTGAACAACTCAGTGAATAATGTCTTTTCCTTAATTATGCGGAAAATTTTAAACAGATTTAACAAATTATGCAGAAAATTTGAAAACTAATTCAACACATTTTCTGTATGTTACCGTTTATTGTGATAAAAGTTAATTTTTGATGGTACCAATGATAGTTTATAAATTTTGGAACATTATCAGATAGATCAATGTGAGTACCGTATGAAGTAGCAGCCAGTGCTCGCAGGTTTACTATGGATATTGCAGATTTCCTCCTGCCCTAATCCGTGGTATGTGAAATAATCTTGAAAGCAGATCTAAACCCCAATATATTATGAAATGTATGCAGACTGTATACTTGTACACTAAGCATCTCTAAACCCCAATTAACAAATAAATAAATAAATAAAAAGGTTTTACCCATTTCAGCATTCCCTACCACAGCCTGGTCCAACTTTGCAAATAAACAATAGTTCCATCTAGAAATGTTACTTGTTTTAACGAGTGATGCAACTCAAGTTCATCAAGCGATGATCTAAGACAAATCTTGAGTAGGGATGATTCTAATGCCACGAAGACTCAGGTTTCCATAAAGTGCCTTGTCTGCTAAAAGTGTGGAGACAGCGAGTCCCCGTTACAATTATATCTTGTTTAGTTCCGCCCCGGTTAACGTTGTTCTTGGCCTGTCCTCGGCCACAAGACCCGTGATGTCCTGATGTCCTCATTGTCCTGTTAACAATAGGCCATGACAGGACCAATCTTAACCCAGAAAAGTATCTGATTCTTTCGCGATCAATTTAATCTATTGTCTCTGCCAGAATGCCAGGATTAAGAATCTCTCCGACGTAATACCAAATTTAATCCTTGCTTTGTATTGTGCTCACCGTATATCAAATAAGGGATTAATAATTCTTGTTTGACGGAATCCATTATTTTTGAGAGAGAAAAGAAAATGGTGTTTTTAATATGAAACATGATTTCTTATCAAATATGTTAATTCTGTGCATATTTCTTTTATTTCTTTAAATTACTGAAATAATAACTTTTGAATCAGTAGTAGAAATGAATCATTTGTTTAATAAGAAAAAAACATTGATGTTTTTCTTGCATGGGATTCTAATGTACTCGGATGTTTGCACTATCAAATTGAACTTGTTTTTGACAATCAGCATCTGACAACTCTCTATCACACACAAAAGTTACCAACCTATAATTTCGTTTTAAATATTAATTCGCTTTTGAACTTAATTAATGTTACATTTTCATCAATGCATTATGACCTTTCTCATTTAATGCCGATATTAAGTGCCTGAATTCAATGGACAATGAACAGTTGTAGCATTCACTTTAAATTCATGGACACTTCTTTCGGGCAACTTTGTGTGCTCTCGTTTCTAACCCAGAAGGGTGTATTTATCTCATAGTTGGATTAACCAGTTTTCACGCTACGACACAATAGCAGCGGCCATGTTTGTAGAAACCTTGATTAAATATTCTGTCCATGAATACAAAGCTTGAATTAAGATATTAGGATGTTTACAGGAGACTTGCAACAATCAAATCAACAAAGTCACTAGAAAAGGGCCCTGCTGAGACCCTATTTTGCAGCTTTAGGGTGGAATGATTAACAGGAAGACAGCAGACAATGTCCCCTCTTTATGGCATTGATATCTTCAATAGTCCGGGGCCCAGTTGTTCAGGACTCCATAGAACGATCATAGCAATACTGGAGTCGTAACGCGATGTTATGGGTAACATGTTACGACTCTCGTGGCACCACAATCATACTGTGGAACAAGAACCTGAATAGGTGTAGCTATAAATGGAAGGGGTCCGGCATCAATGTTCGCGAAAGTTACCTTTCTGACGCGATATTGATAGGATACAGTTGTCATCCTGACCTTGGTTGTGTCAGTACCAGCCGGTGCTCACAGGTTTACTACAACATTCAGTGCTTACGGATGTTGCAGGTTTCCTCCTGCCTTAAACTGACAAGTCGTGATATTAGTGAAAGATTCTAGAAAGCGACTCTAAACCCCAATTTAAAAAATAAATAAATAAAAAATGGGAGCTTTTTGTACGAATAATTTTTCTTACTTTTTGGAAAGATTTTACCGAAATTTTTGTATTCTCAGCCACTAAAAACAACAAACACAATACTGTGGCACTAGTGAGAATCTGATACCGATTTATTTCATATTTAATTATTTATTTATATTTTGTTTTATTTTATTGTATTTCCTGAACATAATTCTATTGGAGGGTATGTTTCTGGTATGTGCTTTATGGAACATTTATTGATATTGTTTCTGGTTAGCTGAAGTGGTTAATTTCACAGGCGCCAACAGAAGAAAACGTCTGGCACCGAGAACAATCAAATCTGGCTTTAAGAATCAAACAGTTGTGCTTTTAAGGTAATAAATTGATGGAAGGCATGTTACAACGTGTTAAAAAGATAATTTTCTTGCGGAAATTAGGTGACAAGAAGCAACAAAGGCTGTAAGTTGCGTTTGATTGCAGATAATAATTGACAGTGTGACGATTTATGCCGACAGGATCTGTTGTACACAATAGGAACCACAGGGATCTGGTTACGAAGTCAGAACT
This sequence comes from Lepetodrilus fucensis, assembly GCA_032361325.1. NCBI lineage: Eukaryota > Metazoa > Mollusca > Gastropoda > Lepetellida > Lepetodrilidae > Lepetodrilus > Lepetodrilus fucensis. The sequence goes on along the minus strand of JAUTBV010100588.1, from coordinate 12,730 downwards.
ATGGTGTAATTATTGACAATTTATGTGACTGTACCCAGGCTGTCTTATAGTGGGGTCGTGATCCCCAGTGACAGTCCGTGACTATCTCGTGACAGTCTGTGACTATCTCGTGTCAGTTTGTGACATTTCTTGGCATAGGTCTTTGGAACAGTCCTTGGCACTGTCATAGAGGCCGACTCATAAACTGGCATTAAATTGTCTTAAGGCTTCGATACAGTCCGTTACAGTCTGTGACGGTCCTTGGCACTATCGCGGAGGCCATCTCATAAACTGGCATTAAATAGTCAGGGAAAATAGTCATTGACAGTCGGAATATCCCAACATGACTATTGGATCTCTGTATCACTATCAGACTATGGATTTAGTTCTTCCGTTCCTTTCATTAAATTTGGATGTTGTTTCTCATGATAAATTGTGTTAAAAATTGTCATTGTGTATGAGTGAAATATTCCTGCTGCAATGTAAAGCAATAATTCATTTATTGATTCATTCATTTGTTCATTCATTTATTCATTCATTCATTCATTCAAATATTATTTCCACTCGCTGGCTTAATTGTTATCTATTCATGTTTCATATCAACTTAAAATTGGGATTGAAACTTTCATATACGTACCCATTCATTCATAATATTCTAATTATAATTTCAATTCTTAAGTAAATAGTTTATGTAACTGTGTTTAAAAAATATTCGGATATCGGATGTTTAATTCCATTTTTTTCTGCCATCTTGACAACTTGTTAAAATGTGTGCAATGTTGATCACACTGAAGCTGTGTCCATCTTGATTTAAAGATTTGTTCAGCAAACTGTTTCAAATTTCAAACATTTGTGATAAATTTTCATTGCTACTTTCAACACCCTAGCCAAAGAATGAGATCACGATCTCGATCAATTCCCGACTAAAAAGCCTTTTCCTGTGACCTCTTGATATACTTTCTTAGCTTTAAGATTTAATAGAAATTTCTTTGACTGCAGTGCTAGGTTTTCGTGCATGTAGTTTATTTTATCACATAAACCTGTCAGCTTTTTCGTAAAGGTTTGTGATATTTATTTACATTTATAGACATTCCGTGAAAAACGGTTCCATACATTGTGAACTTTATTTTGATAGGCTTTAACCCTTCACAAGTTCAACGTTAAAAGAGACCTGTTCATCTATTTAATGTTCATCTTTTCTTTTAAAGGGACACATTTATCAATTTTACTCTCTCCTCCCTCTCTCCCTCTCTCTCTCTCTCTCTCTTTCTCTCTGTCTCTCGTTCTTTCTTACCCCCTCTCTATCTCTCTCTATCTCTCTCTCTCTCTATATATCTCTCTCTCTCTCTCTCTCTCTCTCTCTCTCTCTCTCATGGTAACAATCTCACACACTATGTCTAATGGAACTATATCTCATGGAACTACATTGCAAGGAACTTGATCTCACAGTAGTTCTCAAATGGCTACATCGCTCTGCACAGTAGTCAGACTTGGTTTCTTTTTCATGTAAGATAGTAATATTCTATAAATCATTCATCGCAGAGATACAAGTGAACCCTAGGGGGCTGTCCTTGTCTTACAAAATCTGTGAGATTCACACATTTCAAGGCCCCATTAATTTTCATTTCTCTCTCGTACCATTGATCCAAAGTTGTGGTTTTTATTTTTGGCCTCGTATGTTTGACAAGCACTGCTTGGGGGTTCATCATATTGACCCAGAGAAAGGGACGGTACGGAAATTAATACAAACCTCATGCTGGGCCCACTACGATAAACTGATTTATCTTTAAATAAACTGCCATACAGTATGTTGATACCAGTAGTGTCAGGGGTTAGATAATGCTTGGCACTTGAGATATGGATGTCAGTGGTGAGTATTGGTCTTCTGTATAGATGTAGCCTATACTGGACATGATTCAGAAAGCAACGTGAACATTACAAGCTGATATGAACACCACCAATAAATGTGAACATAAACAAAAATCTATGTGATCATCAGAAACCAATGTGAACATAGCAAACTGATACCAATTAATGTGACTTAAAAACAATATAAAAACAATTTGAACATGACAACCCAAAATGAGTATAACAAAAAACGTGAACATCACAAACCAATATGAACATCGCAAGCCAATGTGAATATAAAAAAATGAATGTGAACTTCATAAACCTATTTGAAAATAGGAAAGTATTATGACCCCCTTACAAACCAATATGAACATCACAAACAAAAGTGAACATCACAAACAAAAGTGAGTATCACAAACCAACCGTGCCCAGAACAGGGGGTGTTAAAGTGAAACTTTATATGATATCGGTTGTCAGGAGAGCACTTTACAGCTGTTGTACTATTTTCCACACAACTAGTTTGAGGAGAGTATCCTAGACACCTGAGCATGTTTGTGGTCAGAGTAGATGACAGTATTTACTAGAGTATGTAATGGGGAGGATACCATGCTGTGTTTATGAATGAAGGTTCGATGCTGATGTACAAAACCTGTGTATCCTATCACCACTTGGCCATGCAGAGACAAGTCAATACAAGTCACATTTATGAATGAGCCCAGTAGGGGGGCTGGTCATGTTGGATGTTGGATGTCTCAAGTACTGCAATAACAACAGCATGGTGATTGAGGGAGAGAGGCCTGTAAACTTTGGCCATGAATATGATGGCAATGTTACTTTTGTGTGCATATTAAAGTCTAGCCTGGGCCATTTCTCACAAGGCTAAAGGTATCCTAAGGACTGGTAGAAATTCATAACATTTGTTATTTGTATCACTTGTTTGGACTAGTAAGTTTTATAGTTAATTTTGATCGCTGTGGATGTGGATTATGTATGATGTATGATGTATGATGATGATGATGATGATGATGATGATTGTGGTGGTGGTGATAATGATGATGATGATTATGATGATGACATGAGCAATAATGCTGATACTGACAACAATAAATGATGTTACCGGGTAGAAATTATCACCATGATGATTATGGCAGTTATGATGATTATGATGTTGGTATATTATTATGATTATAATTGATGAATATCATGATGGTGGTGATGATGATTGTGATGATAATGGTGATGATGATGATATGTTATGATAATGTCTCTATAAAAATAATACTGATGTAACTAATGATGACAATGACAATGATGTTGCTGATGATGTTGACAATGACAACAATGTTGACAATGAAGATGACACTGATGTTGGCACTAATAAGGACGTTGATGAGGACAACTAGAACACTTTATGATGGCATTAATGACTAATGATGTTTTCTCTTCTTTCCAGTGGCGTGGTTCACGTTCGACAACACGACGACCCACCAGGACATCCTGTTCTCTAACAACAACCAGAGCATCACGTGCAACAGCTTTGACCACCGGGTGGCGCTGGGTACCGTGGGCTTCTCCAAGGGCGTCCACTACTGGGAGGTGACCGTTGACCGCTATGACAGTCACACTGACCCGTCCATCGGCATCGCCCGCTTTGATGTGGACAAAAGTCTCATGCTGGGTGAGCAAGAAACATATACACTATATCTATATACCGGTAGTCTAATATCTATACCTATGCCTATTCCTATGAATGTATATACAAACAAACATGTCTTAATGTGATAGGTGAGTACCATAGTGCACACAGGATTTGTTAAGAAGCAATTTGATTGGCTAATTTCATGGAAGTTCATGGAGTTCATAGAAGGTCAGCAAGATAAAGACTTAAACTGGATGTCTTTAGATCTTGGTGTTTCAGAGTAGGAATTTTTAATCATGATGGTCAAAATGCTGTATTGTTGGAATCCAGATTTAGAGAAATTATGAAGTTTTCCGCAGCTTGTTGTGAATGCTATGCTGTGATATGATAGAAATATGTAATGATGTGTTGCTTTACAATTGGTATAGACACAACTAATGGGTAGTTGTAGCACATTCTGTATGCACATCTTATAGATCCACTTCTTACAGTAAACACATCGTCGGGTAATAACTACTGAAGTTCTAACCTTGACCAGAATATTGTCATTTCTGTTCAGAAATATTCCCGTTACATTATATTTGACATGATTGAAACGATTTCCGTGTACAATCTCCTTGGCACCTTATACATCATACGAAGAGGAAAGAAATCCATCTTCTTTTCATGATATCATGATTGGTTGTTTTTCAATACGTTTGATCTGAAATTGAGGAGGATCGAAGTAAATCAATGGCGTCTTTGATGGTGTAAAGACATTTATATCCACATGCTACGTCCTTGCAAGCAATACCCACCCACTGTACTTGCATGATGTACAGTGCTTAAAGAGGAGGTCATAGATGGCAAGCTGTTCATAGATTTATGTAATGTGACGACGTCTTGTCAGCGTTACCTCCATCAGCGTTGCCAAGAACTGGGCTAGCCGTTTTAGCCATTTTGTACTCTGTGATCCATTTCTAAGACGAACCTTTCACCATTATGGAAAATATTTCTAGATTTATTTCTTTTTGAGCGCAGGAAAGTCTTGCTGGTTTTGCAGGGAAGAAATATTTGTCAGAGGATTGATCGTGCCGTTCAGAAAGAATTACGTTAATGGTCGCTGACAATAGCTAGTGTTTAATCTGTTTTACTAAATTTGAGATGAAGATTATTCTTGTATCGTGTGGAATATTCTATGAGCACTTCAATTCAAATACAAAGTATAGTCAATCATAATATTGTCCGCAATATAAATAATTTTATAATTAATTGAAATTTTACTGAATTCTTTTTATAAACTAAGTTTTTAATATGAAAAAAAATATAACAAGCTGTAATTCTTTACCTTTACCTTTATCGTTGCATATAGGTGAAAGATTCCTGCTGTGACGTAAAACAATAACTCATTCACTCACTTTAGTTTACCTTGGCCATCAAAGATATTTCTATCATGCACTTCAACATATATAGAAATATAGTGAATGGATTTATAGTGCTATATAAATGTACATGTACTATTATTATTATTTTATGTATATTTCCTGGTAGTGTGTAACATGTTCTTGTATGATTGTTCTTTTATGCGGAAAAAGGCGGAATTACAATGAGCATAAATCATGGAAGTACAAGAGGGACTAACTATCCTTGATTTTTTTGGGGATTTTTTTCCCCCCGGTGTCATAGTTGTAAGTTGATGTTTGAGACTGAGGTAGCGTGGCACGTCGCAGACAGTTTGATAGTAATCAGTATATTGGTGTGGCAGTCGGAACGGCGGCTATTGCAGAATCTGTGGTAAACATGGCACTGTTGTGCAAGGTGTAACATTGGAACAGTCGGGGAACGTGTTGGGTGCTTCCAAGAGGTGCATGCAACGTGACAGTTCATAACAGCCACATCCTGTGGAGTTATTTGCCTCGATGTAGAATTTCAGATCGGAATAGACGAGATTCTGTGATTATCGTTGACAAATAGGTTATGTTCAGTTCACACCAACAACAAAAAAGGACTAGGAATTAGAAATGCGGCATATATGTTTAATTAACATCATAGTTTTTGCTGATTATCTATGTCTTAAAATAACCTTGTGCCGTGCAGTGTAAAAACGACTAGGAATTAGAAATGTGGCGTAAAAATCATATTGATGATTCATCTATTTTCTTTAGATAACTTATGTTCATATCTTTATAAGAAAATCTGAATATTAATCCTACATTCATATCTTTATAAGAAAATCTGAATATTTATCCTATCTTGTATCTCAATAATATGACTAAGGCCTCGTCAATCTTGAGATTAGTTTAGTAGCTGGCTCATTAGCAAAGTACAAATTGATTCAATGTGAGCATTGTCAGACGTCGGAGGTTTTTACGTGCGAGCGTTCCACCGATTTACCTGCGAGCAGATGCTGTCACACCTGGATAACCAACGAGCACCTCAACCGCGATCTGATCCCATTCTGGCAATACTCTCCGACCCCCCCACGAACACGTGGTGAGGCAATAGTCTCCGACCCCCTCATCGCCGACTCCCCGATTCCTTACGACTTTTAAAAGAAAAAATTACTTCAGTTCCATGTCCTGATCCCTGCCAGATGTGTGTAAAACCTGCACAGATGATGAAGAGAGAGAGAGAGGCTTCAAGTAGGATTTGCTATGGTCTCCTACGGGGGAGGAAAGGTTTCCTGTTGTTTGCGTAAGGATTGACAGAGAGAGAGAGAGAGAGAGAGAGGGGTCTCGGAGAGTCCTGGGTATGAGCAAAACTAAACAAATAAATGCATAGAGCTACGGATGTGTGCATGGATGTATTTTGATGAGGCAAGAGAAGAAGCGTATAATTTATCACGCAATATTTCCTGTTGGTCATCTGGGTGTATTGGCGACGCCGAGTGCACCGTCGGTGCCGGTGCCATTAGTCACATTTCTCCAGAAGGTCTCGTACATGATGGAGTACATTGGTTTCTTATGTATCCTCGGTGAGATGTCTACGACCGGTGTGTCTCTACTCTGTACAGTATCTGTCGCTCACATCATTACTAATGATTAATGCCTTCAATTTAGCAGTCTAAATAGATTACCATGAAAGCTTACAATGTAAATGTTGGAGTAATTAATATCTCCGTTGCTAATGCTTCTCGTTTCGGGAAATTGGAATAATATTATTGGAATCGGAATATGCTGTGTCTTTGGAGCTTTCATAGGTTATGCAGGTACTATGTTATTAATTATCCTAAGCTTAGATCATCTGTGTACTGGATTCTTTGTAGATGTCCATAAGTCTACGAGATGTCCACGAGATGTCCACGTGATACGTGTGTGTTTAGATTTGCGAGGAAGGCTTCAGTGTCGCACATATAGTATATGGTGCATTATGGATTTTTGTAAAATTATAACACGTTACGGTATGTCACATTTCTATCAAGATCAGTGATGCTGATACTTAAATATGTTATATGTGAAAGTCTGGCCCCAATATTATGAAACATTTTTGAGTACGATTCCATACCCGCTCAAATCTTTTATGGGGATTTTCGAACTAATTTTGAGTTGAGGATGAACTCATATACTCCAAAAGGTTTCGTAATATCTGGGCCTGTTCTGGCAGAAATTATTTTATGAATGTAATTCTGCATGAGAATTCAAAGAGAAAATCCCAAATTGAAAAATTCTATCACGTTTATTCAGTTACATTGAAAACAGATGTGGTGATATGCAACATTACTAGCTTTTTTTATACAACGCTAACAGTAACGCTTTAAAAAGAAATAATTAATTCTAAAATGTTGTGTTTTTCTAATTTCTTACTTATGTACCTTGTTAAGATGATTGGCACAAATGGTAATCTTTGGGCTTAACTCGTCTTGTTAGCCAACTGTATGTGTTGGTACATGAAAGACGTATCACATCTCGGGAGATGTTTCAAAAGAAAATTATATGTTTGAAGTTGGGTCACCTCTGTGCTCTGTAAAGCTGGCTATACGTACAAATATGGCTGACTGAATGAACTACGCTGATCATTTTCATGTTAACACTAATTGAAAGCGCAAATAGGCTTGGAAAAGGAATTCGCAAGGTGGAGTTTTCCTCCCGTTTGGTTTTCGTCGCTGTGTGCCTAAAATAACATTGGGTGTTACATTTTTGCTTTGATAGCTTGTATAACTGGTGTTTGTACAAACATTTAGAAAATATAATAATTGGCCCAATCTTATCTTTGGCAAGGTTCATTTGCTAATGTAAATCAGAGGGCGGAGAATAACATCGCTTTTTAATAAAATTGAAATTATGAAAGACTTAGAAAATATTGAGAGTAGATGTGGTTTTTCAGGTAGTATCGGGTATATGAGTGAAATATTCCTGCTGTGTTGAAAAAAAACCTAATTCAATAAATCTTCCAAGTTGTACCTTCTGGTAACTTACTCTGTCCTGTTCATGGAAATTGGTTCCATATTTATGGAATATTATAGTTCAGAACCTACAAGACTTGCAGACAATGCGTATTCTTTATTGATGTCCAGGAGGTCTATGCACCTGTTTCAGTAAGTGATATCTCTAATGATCCATCGCCAGCTCGTAAGTCCACATATGTAAACTACATGTACTTCGACCTATCAATAACTCAATACATACATGTGACATAAAAAGAGTCCAGTTGTTTTGTTAAATTTCTGGAATTCACAGTGATATAAATTCAGTACGAGCCACAGAAATACTGGCTGAATTCTTAGCAAAAGAATTGGGCTATTAGATGGTCTATTTTCAGTATGTCTCATAAACTGATGTAATTCTTTATGACAAAAAAAGTAATCTTATAAAATGCTTTTAGGATGATGTCCCTGTAAGTTATCATGTAGAGAGGGTATTTGTAAAATTGCTAGAAACTAGGTTAATAATGCCAGAAGCTAATGCTGAAACTCTTTGCCTATTTATGAAAATAATATACTGTTAAGAGATATTTCTGTATTTATGAGATGTACATATTACGTTCCATGTTGATCTTTTCCCTTCACAAAATCCATCACAGTTCAGACAATACGTCTTGTATAGCATGTTAAACTTCTTGGATCGATTCCATATCGGATTTCCATATGGTTTCCAATGTCCAACAACCTGTGTCTAGAAGTAAAGACTTCATGTCTGTTTCTATAATAACCGAAACTGTTCCACGGCTTATTGCTATGTTTAATGCTCGATCTCAGCCAGGGAAATCTTCAGGTTTCCCCTAAGTGAGACATCAAGTGTCCATATCTGTTTATTGACCATAACAATTCCCAGCCAGCCTACCTGGCTCCAAATACCACTCCAATTCATCCCAACGAGAAATCCAGATCAACTAACAGAGCTGCGATTACCTGGAATCTGACCTACGACCCGCCCAATCCATCAGATCACGTCGAAACTGCAGCAGACTAAATACAAGTGATCTAACCCGCATATTTACTAATGACTCTCCACCCCATTGATATACAAGCTGAAAAAATAAACGAGGCGCGCACCTATTGTCTTCTTACACCTGGTTGTAAGAATAGTCTGAGGAATTGGTGTAACGGTATACCTGAAGATGGGCGAGAGTAGCACTGAAGACAGGAGAGTGGTACTTTATTGTATACTATTGGTGTTGGCTTGTCTGTGTGATGATGGTTCACTGTATTGTACTATTGCCTGTGTGACTGCGCGGTAGCTAGGTTGTGGCGTTCAACACTATAAGAAACACCTTGTAATGTATACAGGTGGCTTTCATCTTGGCGCGGTAGAACTACAAGGAGGAAGCAATGCTGGAGGAGAGTTGTAGAGGCTGTCATCAGTTTAGTCGCTGTTTGCTCGGGGAATGGTACATGCTTTAGAAGAGGTATTAGGTTTTATGAGGGTCGATGATATGAAAGTGGTGTTTGGTCTATATAGGTGGTGTTTGGTCTGTAGGTTGGGACTTGTTTCAGAAGTGCTGGTTGGTCTGTAAATGGTACCTGTTTCAGAAGAGGTGTCCAATTTTATAGGGTAGTAGTGTTAGGTGGTACATGTTTTAGAAGTGGTGGTTTGCTCAGGGAATGGTACCTGTTTCAGAAGAGGTGTCAGATTTTATAGGGTAGTGGTGTTTGGTCTATAGGTGGTAGTGTTTCAGAAGTTGTGGTTGGTCTGTAAATGGTACCTGTTTCAGAAGGGGTGTCAGGTTTTATAGGACCGATAATTTGGAAGTGGTGTTTGATCTATAGGTGGTGCACTGCAGTTATCATCCTTAGTCATGTCAATACCAGCCGGTGCTCGCGGGTTTACTGCAACATTCAGTGCTACGGATGTTGCAGGTTTCCCCTTGTCCTAAACTGACAAGTCGTGATATTAATGAAAGAATCTAGAAAGCGACTTTAAACCCCAATTTAAAAAATAATAAAATCTATCCATCAGCAGCCTCTCGAACCAAGCTGATTTATATGATAAATGATAGTGGGGGAAAACTGTGGTATTCCCCCAGTTTCACTAAGGCCATGGTCTTTCAATATTCTTTCAATTGTAGATGCTCTATAATAGCATAAACTTAGGGAAAATCAACTGCCATCAAATGTATATTAAGCTGTCTTTCTGAATGGTACTTGCTCTGTGTATGATAATGCCTTATTCTGGTAACAATGAGATTATGGATAACTCGGTCAATGAAAAGTTGATCTGCTTTCAAAGTGGCATATTTCGCCAACACAGCAACAAAACTGGTGCTGTAGAACACTCGCCCCCTTCTCTACCTACCTACTATTCTACATATCAGACTGAAACCAGTCGGTTAGGCAGCTGTGCATACACCAGGTGTCGCTTACAGGTTTTTGCACTAAGCCAATATTTTTGCATCCTATTTTCGCAAAACATCAATTAATTCACTATCGATGTTGGCTGCTCCGTGTTATCTCGGGTAAATGCTCGCTTTGCCTCTTATCCACTTAGAACTCCAATCTGTTCATGGTTTTAACTTCTTCGAGTCGAGAATTCGATTAAAGTTATTTAATTACTACATGGAAAGCATTTGATAGAAAGTGTTATGTTGTCCACGATTTGAGGTTTTCTCAGTGAATAATCAGTCCCGCTGTCTGCAGAATTGCTAATTAATTGGGTTATCATGAATTGTTAATTGTTAAAGTTTCAAGAAATTGTGGGGCCATTGTTCTAAAAGCAATCAGTTGCTCTCTAAATCGGTACTTCTGATTATTGCAGCAGGAAAACGTTATGTATTTCTTATATTCCCCTAACAACTACCCTTTATTAAACATATTTTTTTCTCCTTTTTTAAACAAATATATAAATAATGATGCTAGAAATGGCTTCTTATATTCACCTAATAACTACCCTTTATTAAACATAGCTTGAAAAGAAAAGAAATAATGATGCAAGAAAGCGGCTCTAAACCCCTCTAAACGGCTCTAAACCCCTTTATTAAAAAAATAAAATTCTATTTAAAAAATAATATATATATATATATATATATATATAATGATGCTAGAAATGGCCTTTCTTGGGGTTTTTTATGGGTTAAAATAATATTGAAAATGTCAACATTTACAGCGAGTCAGTAGACTGCAAGAACTTGTTTTATGGCCTGCAATGAAACACACTCAATAAAAGATATGTTGATGATGATCTCCATTGGATAGACAATTTGTCTGTTATGGCGCCACCGTCTCCCAGTGGCATCCAGCTGTGTAGCAAATGGACTGCAAATGGACAGTCAAAATATCGGTAAATATTGCTTAAAAATCCATTCCATAAAAGACAACACAGTCTTGTCGTGTCACAGATAGTTTATCGTCCCAGCATTGCTCTTTGTGTGTTTTTTACGGGAGATAAACTCTGGTGCCAGTCGTGTGTATTGCCCCGTTCATGGATGTATCTCAGCGCGAGGATTTTGTGTTGAGAGCCTCGAAGGGGTAGAGGGAGAAGGATAAATTTGTGGCTGTATGCATTCTGATAATAGGAAGAAAGTTTACAAGAAAGTTCTGAAGAAATTTCACCTTTGTCGCTGTTCGGTAGTCATCAATTGGCTTGAGAAATTACTTTCACACATTTTTCGAGAGATAGCGTCAATGCTGGCTCCTTTGAGTTTTAAGAGTGACATAGGGGGTAAATTAAAACTGACTGATTGTGGATCCACATATGATTACATTTATTATTAGGGTAAAGATTGTTTTCTTAAAATGTCTAGTGAAATATTTGTAAAGTTGGTATTTTTTTTATTATTTTATGTGTACTACCAATCTGTGTTATCTTCAGATTATATTTGAAACTGGAGACTGAATAATTTTGGAATAACCAGTTTCGAACTAAGAATATGTTAAATGATTATTTGAGTTGGAATTATTGCTATTAGATGTCAAGAGCCAGTTTGTGAAATATTTTATGTTTTTGACACCATTTGACAGAGGTTTTTATGGCTAATTCTTGTATGTTCACATAAACATACTTTTTATTATGGCTTTATTTTGGTTAGGACAGACAAACTAAGAACTTCAAGTTTTTTTGTTTGTCAATCCATGAAGTATTTACTGAGATAATCTACAAAATAGGAATGTCAATGCATTTCTATAGACAGTAGTTTTCACGACTGACTCTCGTATGTTGCAGGCAAAGACGACAAGGCATGGAGCATGTACATCGACAACCAGAGAAGCTGGTTCATCAACCGAGACGAGCACACCAACCGCACTGACGGCGGCATCAAACCGGGCTCAGTGATTGGCTGTCTACTGGACCTGAACCAGCACACACTCAGCTACTACATCAACGACGAACCTCACGGACCAATCGCATTCACCGATCTCCACGGTGTGTTCTTTCCCGCCATCAGTATAAACCGCAACGTGCAGGTGACGCTACGCACCGGCATCGAGCCGCCAGTCGACAGCGAAGGAAGTGCAAGTGACGAGGAATGAGATGTGTCTGACGATCTGATTGGCTGTCTTCTTAGCATCTCTTGATTGGCTGTTTTTGATGCCGAAGTTTGGATTGTAGACTTTTGTCATGACAAGCATCTAGCATTTAGATTGATTTGTGTTCAATTATATGAAATCAAAACGATTATGTGGGATTACACGTATACGATATCATACAATTTTATATGAATTTTTTACACTTTTTCAAAATACTAATGAACAGTATAGAGCATCAAGTCAAATAAGTAGTTGTTTATGGTCAGTATATTTTTACATAATCGACTATTAATAGTAGTAAATAGTAAATTGTTAAATATGTCCTGATACAGTTTAACATATATCAGGGGTGGATCCAAGGGGGGGGGGCTCACCCACCTTGC